>CM056049.1:638331845-638604345 GCA_029574335.1 Rana kukunoris | reverse complement strand
TCTGACCATCTTCTGTAGCATGTTTTCAGTGTAGCAATTTCTTGCGCATGCCCGTTGTCTGACCGTCTCCTGCTACATGTTTGCAGTCTGACAGCTTTCTGTGGCTTTAGATTCAATGAAATTTATGTGCGTCACTTTGGTGATGTCAGGGGCCCATATCAAGTAAGTTGACCACTACTGATCTAGCCTGTCACTAAGCTGCCAGAGGATCGTCCACAAAAGTCATACTGTGCAGGCCCCATACACAATAAGAGTAGATACTGAGAATTGTACCAAGCATACAGGACAAGAGAAGTTTCACTTTGCAGAGTCTATACCAGTGATCTCCAATCTGCGGCCCTCTGCTTGTCTTTTTATCTCTCCCTTGGGGCACTATTTCATTTACTGATGCCAACAATGGGGCACATTTCCTCCCAATGACACCTAATATGGTGCATGATTCCTCCCAATGACACCAAAGTTGGTGCACCATTACTCCCACTGACGTTGGGACCTTTTCTACTCCCAATAGCCACAGTCTGGCCCATGTAAAGTCTGGCCCTTTGTTTAGAAAGTTTGGAGACCCCTGGTCTATACTAATACACAATAATAGTAGATACTGAGAATCGCACTCATTATACAAGATTAAAGGCTGAGCTTCTGAGCGGTGTCCATGCATACAAAACAGCAAACTGGTTGGCTTCTGTAAATTTAAAGTAGAAGTTCAGCATGAAACTAACTCTTAATCTAGAGAGAGAAAATAACGCTCAATAGCAATCAGAAAACTCCTTCACCGGATCCAAACTTATCCATTTAAAAAAAATTAAAAAAAATAAATAAAGCTGATAAAAGCTACACTGAAAAACGCTGATTAAAGCTATTGCAAAAACGCTAAACGTTGCAAGGCTCCTTGCAAAGCTATTGGCATTTTTTTATAGCTTTTATCAGCTTCAGTGTGCATGTAGCCTAAAGCAAAAAATTCTATACATACATTTTCTGCAGTTGCTGGTCCCACACTGAGCTGTCAGCGGTGACTTCTCTGTGTAGGCTTGTGCAGTAGAGGCAGCTGACAACGGAACCCCCATACCAACTCTTTGGGTGACATCACTTCCCTGGCATTTTCCAGCAGTTGTTGGCTGTCTCTTCCACACAGCATCCGTCGCTGGAAACCGGGTCGGCTGCAGAAAAGGTACGTATAGTGATTTTCGCTTTACAGGGTTAGATAGATTAGTCTTAGAATTTGGCTGCCAGGAGATTTAGAGTTAGTTTTAGGCTGAACTTCTTCTACTTTAAATTAACTGACAGGGCACGACTTATTTTTGTGCCACCTGCAGTGTGCCCTCCTCCCTCCCTGTGCATCTGTCCCCCCTGTGCTGCTCTACACCCAGGACTTGTGTGCCATCCTCCTGCTGTCCAGCCCTCCTGTAGGTCTGTAAACATGATTGACATATTTACTATCTCCTTAACGTGACACTTCTTATTTTCAAAAAAACATCTATACACCTCTGCTACCTAAAGAATAAGTTCACCTTTTGGAAGAAAAATTTAATATTTTTATTTATTATATATGTTATAAAAAACCATATATATATATATATATATATATATATATATATATATATATATATATATATATATATATATTTTGAGCCTGTGAAGCAGTGGTTCTCAACCTGGGGGTCGGGACCCCCTCGGGGGTCAAATGATGATTTGCCAGGGGTCCCCGAATCCTTGGCTGTTCCTGAAGCCCACAACCGCTCTCCCAACCATTTTGTGGCTGCCCAGCTGGGCTGTTCCTGGAGCCCGCGGCCGCCCCCTCAGCCTCTTCGCAGCCGCCCATTTAGTTCACTGCATGGCTGGGGGGCCAGAGACTAGAGTTCAGCTGACTGGTGAGGAATGTGAAGTGGGAGGGGCTGGAGGAGACCCTATCTCCTGATTTCGGCATAGGTGTCACTGCTACTAGACACCACAAAGTCGGTGACACTGTGAGTAACACTACCTGTGATTATAGTTTCCATTAAAATTGCCCACTACAGTTCTCAGATCTGCAGATGACCTTGATCAAGAGCGCCTAAGTTAGCCTATCAGAACTCCTCCCCCCCCCCCCAACATTTCTTTTTTCACAATCCCAATTCCCCGCCAGCACTGCCACTCATCCTACCCCCCCCCCCCCACCAAGGAGCAAGAGAAGGAATAAAAATAGAGAATACATGGAAGGAAGAGGAAAAGAGGGAGAGGAACTAAGAAAAAGGGAGGGAAAGACGGCTGTAGAGGGATGGGGGAATCAAAAATAATAGGGCTGTGCAAATTAACTTTTAATTAATCGATTAATCTTTAATTTTTTTGATCGATCAAAATCCTTTTGATCGAATAAAATTCTTTTGATTGGTACTCGCCTCTTCACCGGCTTCTGAGCCTTCAGGGAGTTCCGTCGGAGATCCGGTAATGTCACGGACACCGGCGGGGCTTGCCGTGTCCATCTGAAGGGCTCCTTTGCTGTGCCTTCATATCTGCATGCCGGCGGGACCTTACTATCTGCCACACACAAGGGCTGTTTCACTTCCCTCTATCACTTCCCTCTATCAACCTGGGATTCTACAGCCATCCACTGAGAGTTGTGATAGTTCCCTTCACATGACATCTACATGCCGACCAACTGATGTTAACCCCTCCTCCTCTGGATTCAGCAGTGGTATCGTTGTACACATTTTTATACCAGTATCATACTTGGCTACATGTTTTTATGACTGCTTTTGCTACCGTTTGGTATTACTCGCACCATTTTTACAGTTTATGTAGCTACATCGATTTTATCTCCAGTGCAATATTTATTTGGTTACCTACTTGAAGACTATAAAAGTTTTAATGCTTTTCCCATCGAGAGCTGCCTTTGTGTGTTTTTTGTATCCTGCTATCCATTTTTCCAGTGGTTGGGAGCTGCAATGGGAATCGGCCTGCAAGGAGATCAGCTAAAAGTAGATGGATCTGTATGTGCGTTTATATTTAATCAAAATTAGTCGATTAATCGATTAAAAAGAAAAACGATTAATCGAACACAAAAATTTTGATCAGTAACAGCCCTAAAAAATAAATACATTTTTATATAGACAGGGATAAAGGGGAAAGAAAGGAGAACAAAGAAAGAGTTGTACATCCTAAAATGTACCTTAAGGGGTTTTAATACTGTACGAGTGGAAGGGATTCAGGGAGCGCAATATGTCCGTGGGTTTGGGGGTGCAAATTACTTGTCTTGCCTTGGGTGCTGACAACCCACGCTACGAAAATAATGTTATTGTTAGGGGTCCCCACAACTTGGGAAATTTTATCAAGGGGTCACGGCACTAGAAGGGTTGAGAACCACTGCTGTAAAGCATTGCACCAGTGATCAGTAGATTGCTGGTGCCATGGAAGTTTCCAGTAGATCTGCCAGTGTATCTGTGTGCCCATACAGGTGAGCAGATACAATCTGACAGGAAGCATGAATGAACTACCACAGCGCTCCACTGAATATGGGTGTGACATGTTACAAAATGTGAACTTAACCTAATCTGTAATGTAATCTTCATGAAATCCATTTCCATTCAACCCAGCAGGCTGAACGGAAAGAAAAAAAGCTCAGTGTACTAACTATTTGATGTTAGTACATCGATCTCCCCACTGAGCTATTGTGTATTGTCTACATTCAGTGATACTTTTGCAAGAGCCAGTGGCATGTGGGAAAGCTGCTATAGCAGTCCGACTAGTGATCAGCTTTCTTTGAAATCGGTGGATCATTTGGAATGTGGAAGTTATTTACTCCTCTGACATTTGGAAATTCTGTTTTTGTGTAAAAGAGAAGTATAGTCAAAGCAATTTTGGCTACACTTCCCCTATGGATCACAGGAGTGCAGTTTGTTCTGTACTTCTGTGACCTGTTTTCAGCCAATCGTGGGCTAAAGCCCGCTGTCTGCTGATGTCACTCAGCCAGTCCAGGTGCTGGAGAGGCAGAGCAGAGAGCTGGTGACTAACAGTCATGGCTCTTTGCTCAGAGTGGTGGGAGAACTGAGCAATCAGTGGTGTTTGATCGCACAGTTTTTGGGGTAGAGCCCACGGGGGACCACTGCAGCTGGGATCAATGCTGTACCCATATAATGAACCCCTCTCTCCCCCGGCGCTGTGATTGGCGTATGCGCGGGAGCTGTCAAAGCTGGTTTTATGAATGGCTATTCTCTGCACGCGTATGTCGTAGACATCTGTGTAAACGCACAGATCCACGTCCTGTCAGGCGAGAGGAGACCGATGGTGTGTTCCTTGTACAGAGGAACACCGATCGGTCTTCTCCCCCTACAGTTAGAATCACTCCCTAGGGAACACATTTAACCCCTTGATCGCCACCTAGTTTGTTTTTTTGTTTTAACAAAAATATTTAGAACGATACATATTGACCGAAACTGAGGGAAAGAATTGTCACTCTTCTTTTGTTTATAGCACAATAAATGGAAACCACAGAGGTGATCAAATACCACCAAAAGAAAGCTCTCTTTGTGGGGGAAACAAATGATAAAAATTTCATTTGGGTACAGTATTGCATGACCACGCAAAGTGTGACAGCGCTGAAAGCTTAAAAATGGCTTGGGCAGGAAGGGGGTGAAAGTGCCCAGTATTGAGGTGGTTAAAGCACCCTATGCATTAGGGTGAAAAAACTTTTGGCAGCCTTAACCCACCCCCCCCCCCCCCCTTAAGGCCTCATTCACACAAGGCGGATCTGTCGCTACGGAGTCCGCCAGCTCAGCGGGAGATCTCTCCGTTGATCTCTGCTGAGCTGGCGGATGACAGGTCCCTCTCTGCTCACTGAGCGGGGATGGGCTTGTTGAGCGCCGCTGTCTCTTATGGATATTTTCTATGAGACTAAGGTCTGGAGACTGCCTAGGCCACTCCAGGACCTTCATGTGCTGCTTCTTGAGCCACTCCTTTGTTGCCTTGGCCGTGTGTTTTGGGTCATTGTCATGCTGGAATACCCATCCACAACCCATTTTCAGGGAAGGAGGATCTCACCCAAGATTTGATGGTACATGGGCCCTGTCCATCGTCCCTTTTAATGTGAGAAAGTTGTACTGTCCCCTTTGCAGAAAAACGCCCCTAAAGCATGATGTTTCCACCTCCATGTTTGACGGTGGGGATGGCGTTCTTGTGTTATGCAGAATCGCCGGCTGAAGAAAAGGATATCTGAATACTGCCTGTAGCTGCAGGAATCATTTAGATGTCCCCACCTTAATCCCAGGATGTCATATGATGGCGTGCGGTATTGAGGTGGTTAAAGCAGAACTACACAGTATCTCAGCCCCACAAACCAAAAGCACTATTTAATATATCTTTTTTTTTTTTAATAGTCAAAGCAGCACCCCCCAAATACATCCTTGGATCAATGCTTTATTTTGCTGAGAAAACTGCCCCCTAGCATTTCTGGCTATGGCCATCTTGAGTAAGGGCAGATGATCCATGTAGCATTTACTTCCTGAAATCCATCTTCCCTTAGCTCAGGCATACAAACAGGGGGGTGTGCCTAGCTAAGAAAACCTTTCTTCCCCTACTGAAGCTCCTGGGATGTATGACGGGCACAACCTAGGGAAGTAAAGAATTGTGAAAAAACTATATATTTACTAATACTAGCAACATGAGGATTCAAAATGGTCAATGTTGATTACAAGAGTGAAGTTCCGCTTTAAACGGTTAAATATGTTGACACACAACGTTGACACACTTTAATAAAGTTTTTTTTCTGTTTTCTTTTAAACAAGCCAGCCGTCTTCTTTAAAATAAAAACTTTCTCGCCATTCAAAGTAGGGCAAAAGAACATAAAAAATTAATTTCTCATTTTGCAAGGAACCGTGAGAGCATAATCCGTTCCTCATTCCTGACACAGAAAATGTATTTTCTATTTAAATATGTATCAAGTAAAAACATTTCCCTATTTCACATGTTTTAAAAGCATTTGCACATTGTTGCTGTAAGCAGAACCCCCTATTATAATAACCCCATGAATGGTGGGAAAGGACACTGCACATTGTTTGGGGGCTGACCAGGCCTTTTACATTTACGAGGACGATTTAAGTCAAGAGAACTTTGGGATGTATGCTGCTTTCTGACTGGTTCTCCTGCATTTATTAGGCGATTTGAGCAATGAAACCGGTCCTTCATTCTCGGGATACCCTTCTCCTCGTTTCCCTACCTCTCTGGCAGTGACTTCTATCTTTGGGGTGATCTGCCTACTTTTTAAACGCCTTTCTACTGAAGAAGCAAGTTTGCGAAAATTTCGTTTGGGTACATCTGTGGGCTTTTTTTATCCTTTCTGGAGCAGTAAGGTGGCACTGTACAGGGTTTGTCAACTACCCCCGCCATTATGTATTTTGGCTCTGCTTGCTTATTGGCAGGGCCGTTACTGGCATAGCGGGTGCCGCCGGATAGGGGGGTGGGAGGAGAGTCGACACACTTCCGCTCTCCTCCCCTTCGTGTTGACCTGGGAGTGCCGTGTGGTGTTATTTCTGGGTCCCAGTTGAGTTTCCCCAGCCATCAAGGACGGGAATTAATGTCTCATTAACCACTTCAGGCCCGCGCTACCGTCGGATGACGGCAACAGCGCGGGCCTGAATATCCAACATGCCGTCATTTGACGGCATGTCATTCTGGCGTTCCCAGCGCGCGCTGTAGTGCGCGCTGCGGGGAAGCCCTGTGTTGTCCGTGTCCCTTAGACACGGCCAATCACAGATCGCGGCAAACGGCCAATCAGAGTGGCCGTTTGCGATGCGATCTGTGGGCGAATGAGAGATGATCTCTCATAGATCATCTCTCATTGCCATTTTACACAGAGACAGCGTCCTGTCTCTGGAGGGGAGGAGCCCGATCTGTGTTCCTTCCTACATAGGGACACAGATCGGTCACCCCCCCAGTCACCCCCCCCCTCCCCCCACAGTTAGAACAGTTAGAACACACCTAGCATACACATTTAACCCCTTCCTCACCCCCTAGTGTTAACCCCTTCAATGCCAGTCACATTTATACTGTAATTAGTGCATATTTATAGCACTGATCGCAGTATAAGTGTGAATGGTGCCAAAAATGTGTCAAAAGTGTCCGATGTGTCCGCCATAACGTCACAGTACCAATAAAAATCGCAGATCTAGTAAAAAAAAAAATAATAAAAAATAATAATTCTCTCCCCTATTTTGTAAGCGCTATAACTTTTGCGCAAACCAGTCGCTTATTGCGATTTTTTTTTTTTTTTTTTTTTTTTTTAACCAAAAATATGTAGAAGAATACGTATCGCCCTAAGCTGAGAAAAAAAAATGTTTTTTTTTTTTTTTTAATTGGGATATTTATTATAGCAACAAGTAAAAAATATTATATTTTTCTTCAAAATTGTCGCTCTTTTTTTGTTTATAGCGCAAAAAATAAAAATCGCACAGGTGATCAATTACCACCAAAAGAAAGCTCTACTTGTGGGGAAAAATGGACATAAATTTTGTTTGGGAGCCACGTCGCACGACCGCGCAATTGTGAGTTAAAGCGACGCAGTGCCGGAAGCTGAAATTTTACCTGGGCAGGAGGGGGGTGTAAGTGCCCAGTATGCAAGTGGGTTAAAGAGTATCTGTCACCAAAAAAAATCATCCCATAGGGGAGTTTTTGCACTCTTTGTAAAGGGGGGGGGGGGGGGTTGACTAAAAAGAAAAATTGCACAGAAATCCCCCCCCCCCCAAAAAAAAAAAAAACTAAACAAATTGAGGCTTCCCCCACCCCCAGATATACGCATGTACAAACGTAAACACATGTGGTGGGGCACCTACACCTGAATCCATCAATTGCAAATACATGTTACCAGACCTCCTTCATAACGCTATAACCTAAAAAACCTGGCTGATCCTGCCTGGCTATGCCCTCCCCTCTGTCAACTGACCACAGGTTATCAGAGCTGCTGAGCCCTGACACCGTGGTCAGTTAACATGCCTTTGCAGCTCTCCTCTCTGTTCTCTCCCCCCCCCCCCCCCCCCTGCTTGTCGGCTCCATCCACTCCTCAGCCCTCCCCTCCTGCTGCAATCATAACTAGAGTTGAGTGGACACCTGGATGTTTGAGTTCGGCTGAACTATGAAAAAAAGTCCGGGTTCAGGACCCGAACCCCATTAAAGTCAATAGGGACCAGAACTTTTGAGTACTAACATGTCTCTAAAAAATTAATTTGTAATTGCTAGAGGGCTGCAAATGGCAGCAAAATGTTGGTAAGAGCATGGCAAGTGCTCTGCAAACAAATGTGGATAGGGAAATAACTTAAAATAATATAATACATAAAAATGAATAATCTTGACCTAGGAGGACGAGGTCCATTTGGAGTAGGTGGGTTGAGGTGGCGGTGGATGTGGCGATGTAGGTGGAAGCGACGGTGGAGGACGAGGTAGCCAAAACCAGGTTTTTGTTTTTAATTTATTTATTTTTTAAATTGGGGTACACCCTGAGGAAGGTGTTTCACTTGTGCGTGTAGCTGGCACAGATCGACCACGTCCTCTCCCTGCAACAGGAGCTTCACCAGCAGCACCACGACCGGTGCCACGTCCCTTATTTGACGTTCTCCTCATATTTCTCAAATGTAGGATGTTGCCCTAAATCAGGGGTCTCAAAGTACAGGCCCGCGTGCCATTTATGCGGACCGATAATAAATGACCGCAGGCAGGCCCCCCCCCCCCCGTGATTACCGCGAATCGCGGTAAATCCCTGCGATTCCGCTCAACACCTCTGAGCCGTGGAACACCCCCCCGCTCAACAACTTTGATCTGCGGACCCCCCCCTCAACTCCGAGCCGCGGACCACCCCGCTCAACAACTCAGATCTGCGGACCCCCCCGACTCAACAACTTCGTTGGAAGGTATGCTCATTTGTCCCTCATTCTGAAGTTGAAAAGTTGGGAGGTATGCCTGATGTGCTTTGATTGTGCCCTGATGTACCCTGATATGCCATGTGCCCCAGGTACCCGGATGTGCCCTGATGTGCCATGTACCCTGATGTGCCTCATGTACCCTGATGTGCTGGGCTCTGTACATCAGGGTACCCTGATGTGCCATGTGCCCTGTACTGATGTGCTGTGCCTGATGTGCTCTCATGTGCCCTGATATGCCCAGATGTGTGCCATGCATAGGTGTGCACAGCCTATTGGATTAGAGTGTGCACCCCAAAGCTTAAACACACGCTAATGATCACTCACTGTGTTCACTCAAAAAGGGAAGGTGCCAGTAAATCACATATATACTGGCCCCTTCCCCACTCATCCTAAAATATCCCCCTGTGTGTACCCGCAGCAGCAGCAGGTGGGAGGGGAGAGGGAAGCTGGAAGCACTGTGGGAGGAAGGGGGGGTAACCAGGGCAGTAGGGTTAATCTGTGCTGTACAGGGTGATTAGCGTGTGCCTGGGCACACCTGGCACACCCTGTGCGCACGCCTATGGTGCCATGTACACTCATTTTCTGGGCTTTGTAACCTGATGTGCCGTTTCATGTGCCCTGTACCCTGATGTGCCATGTCCTGTACCCTGATGTGCCATGTGCTTTGTCCTGATATGTCCTGTCCTGATGTGCTGTGCTCTGTACCCTGATGTGGCCTGTTGTGCTGTATCCCTATGTGCTGTGCTCTGATGTGCCCTGTACCCTGTTGTGCTCTGATGTGCTGTGCCCTGTACCCTCATGTGTGATGTGCCCTCATGTGCGCTGTACCCTGTGCCCTGATGTGCTGTGCCCTGATGTGCCCTGATGTGCTGTGCCATGTGCCCTGATGTGCTGTGCCATGTGCCCTGATGTGCTGTGCCATGTGCCCTGATGTGCTGTGCCATGTGCCCTGATGTGCTGGGCTCTGTGCCTTGATGTGCTGTGCCCTGTACCCTGATGTGCTGTGCCCTGTACCCTGATGTGCTGTGCCCTAATTTGCTGGGCTCTGAACCTTGATGTGCTGTGCCATGATGGTGAGTGGTCTGTCGGCAGTGTAGTGGTCTGTCGGCAGTGTAGTGGTCTGTCGGCAGTGTAGTGGTCTGTCGGCAGTGTAGTGGTCCGTGTGTAGTGGTCCGTGTGCAGTGCAGTGGTCAGGGTTAATAATGCGTTTGCTTACACCAATACTAGGGTTTAATAATGTGTCCGCTGACACCAGTGCTGGGGGTTAATAATGTGTCCGCTGACACCAGTGCTGGGGGTTAATAATGTGTCCGCTGACACCAGTGCTGGGGGTTAATAATGTGTCCGCTGACACCAGTGCTGGGGGTTAATAATGTGTCCGCTGACACCAGTGCTGGGGGTTAATAATGTGTCCGCTGACACCAGTGCTGGGGGTTAATAATGTGTCCGCTGACACCAGTGCTGGGGGTTAATAATGTGTCCGCTGACACCAGTGCTGTTTTTGAAGTTTGAAAGTTTGCATGCAGCCCCCCATGGGATATGAAAACTTGTCTTGCGGCCCTCAGGTAATTTGAGTTTGAGACCCCTGCCCTAAATGGTTGTTTTTTGAATAGCACAATAGAAGAACAGTATCTAAAGGGTGTATGTTACATGTACAGATATGGTAGAAACTAGAGGTCGACAGATATATCGGCCGGCCGATATTTGGCTTTTTTTAATTAATCGGCCGATTTGTGCTGTAAAAAAAAAAAGCTGATTTAACCACTTAAGACCCGGACCAATACGCTGGCAAATGACCCAAGGGGTTTTTGCGATTCGGCACTGCGTCGCTTTAACAGACAATTGCGCGGTCGTGCGACGTGGCTCCCAAACAAAATTTGCGTCCTTTTTTTCCCACAAATAGAGCTTTCTTTTGGTGGTATTTGATCGCCTCTGCGATTTTTTATTTTTTGCGCTATATACAAAAATAGAGCGACATTTTTGAAAAAAAATCAATATTTTTTACTTTTTGTTATAATAAAAAACCAATAAACTAAATTTTAGTCAAACATTTAGGCCAAAATTTATTTAGCCACATGTCTTTAGTAAAAAAAAAAATCGCATTAAAAAAAAAATTAGCTACCTAGCGGGAACAGCGACACTAATACAGCGATCAGAAAAATGATCGCTTAGTGATGCTGGCAATAGGGAGTGAAAGGGTTAACTAGGGCAGTGATCAAGGGGTTAAAACTTTATTGGGGGGGGGGGGTGGGGGGGCTACCCTGACACTAACACTGACTGACTGTCCCACTGTCTGTCACACTGACACTAAATACAGTAATCATACATGTATGATTACTGCATACTGTGACAGGGGGGAGGGGGGGGGCGATCGCGGGGGTTAAATGTGTTTGTGTCTGTGTGTAAGTGTGCTGTTGGTGCAGACTTACTTGTTGTGTAGTGATCTCTCCTCAGCGGCGCTTGAAACAAACGCCGAGGGAGAGATCACGTCGCTTCCTCCTTCCTGTGTTTACACAGGAGGAGGAAGTGACAGGTCAGGCGGGCGCGCGCATTGGCTGGGAGCGATCCGGAGGGGGCGGATGAAAACGGATAGCCGCCCCCACTTGTCGGATCGCTCCTGCAGCCGCGCGGACCGCCGCATGTACGGGGGGGGGGGGGGTCCGATCGGACCCCCGATCCCCCCCAAGGCACCAACGTATATATACGTTGATGTGCCTGTCGGTGCCATTCTGCCGACGTAAATGTACATGCGGCGGTCCTTAAGTGGTTAAACTTCAGCCATGCGACTTGCAAAAAGCTTCTGTAATAGAAGTCAATGCAAGTTGCCTGAAGTTTCCCTTGGAAGACTTCTCTCTTCTGGGCAGCCTGCCAAGTTTTGAGAAAAGATATACAAAGTTGCTACTTATCAATGAACTGAACTCCGTGTAGGAGTTTAACCATTTAAAGGCTAAATCTCTTTTTTTAGCAGGGACCCTAGGAAATATAATGGCGATTGCTTCAATATTTAATGTTGCACAGTATTTGCGCAGAGGTCTTTCAAACAATTTTTTTTTGGGGGGGGGGGGGGGAATATGCTTTAACAAATAATATAAAAAAAACTAAACAGTAAAGTTAGCCCATATTTTTTTTTTTATTGGTCCAAAAGTTTTCATTACCTGTTTTTGTGTAATTATATATATATATATATATATATATATATATATATATATATATATATATATATATATATATATATATATATATATATATATATATATAATTACTTTTTTTATATATCTAAATTATACATAGAAGTGCACTGATTGGAAGCTTGGTGTGTTTAAATGTAAGAAATGTTCTGTATTACTTAGCAGAGCAATAATGGAACTTCCGCTTTTCCAAATCCTCCCCCCTCCTGTGTCACATTTGGTACCTTTCAGGGGGAGGGGGGAGCAGATACCTGCGTAATCCCCGGTATTTGCTCCCTCTTCCAGGCATAGATCACTGCAGTGTATGTGGTGACCTACACCACATCTGGCGCTTAATCCGCCCCCAGCTTTGTTCTGGGAGACGCACAGGTCCCAGAAGACATCAGGGATCAGTGGGATCGCGCAGCGCGACTCGTGTATACACAGTAGGGAACCAGGAAGTGAAGCCGCAAAGCTTTACTTCCTGATTTCCTTACCGAAGATGGTGGCGGCAGCACCGGAGGGAGATATCTGCTTCGGGTGCCAGCATTGCGGGCACCCAGGACAGGCAAGTGTCCATATATAAGTTAACAGCTGCAGTATTTGTAGCTGCTGACTTAAAAATTATTTTTTCCGCAGAACTCCGCTGCACAAACACTGGACCATCATTCTAGCAGCGCTATTTGGCTGCTATCGGGGTGCTTATATCCCAGCTAGCGGCCGATCAAGGGGTTAAATGCTCCCATGTAGCGCCACCGCAGAAGCGATTTTCAGGCGTTCATCTTAATGGGCAGGAGTGGTGGAGGAGCGGTATACACTGCTCCAAAGATGCTGCTTGCAGAACTTTTTTTTTTTTTTTAACGTCCTGCCAGCGCACCACCTCAATGTGAAAGCACTCAGGCTTTCAGACTGAGACTGCAGGGGAGCAGTTTTGCACGCACTTTACAGGTGCTATTTTTAGCCCAAAAGCGCCTGAAAAACACCCCAGTGTGAAAGGGGTCTAATCGTTAGAATTTATGAGATGAAGGGGGCGGGGGATCGGCCTAACATATCGGCCCAACAAAAACGACATCATAAATCGGCTATCGGCCACCGCGATTTCTAAATATCGGCATTGGCCAGAGAAAAACCCATATCGGTCGACCTCTAGTGGAAACACTGCAAACATATTTTTTTTTTTTTTTGCCCTAAATGGATGTTTTTTGAATAGCACAATAGGAGAGAAGTATCTAAAGGGTGTATCTCACAGTAAACTATGCAGTTCTGGTATAATTTGATTTCTGAAGCAGGACTGACTCCTTTCTATTTCTCTCTCTAAAACCAACACCAGGAACCTTTCCCCAAAGTATCTAAAGCAGAGTGACTTGCTGTGCTATGTAGATCGCTGAGTAATTTGATTTCTGAAGCAGGACTGAGTCTGACTCCTATCTAACTCTCTCCCTCAGAGCAGCAGCAGCGCCAGCCTTTCCCTAAAGCAGAGTGACGTGCTGTGCTATGTGCCTCTAGCTTATATAGAGGCTGGGTCACATGCTGCACTGGCCAATCGCAGCCATGCCATTAGTAGGCATGGCTGTGATGGCTTCTAGGTCACACAAGTTAAACGAATGTTGATTGGCAGCCCTGCAGCGCGCCATTACATTGCCGAACACCGAACTCGAACCCGAACTTACAGTAAATTGTCCGGGATCCAAAAGGCCGATACGAGCGCAAACTTTACAGTTCGGGTTCGCTCAACCCTAATCATAATTATATTATATTTATACTATCTCTTCTGTTATATAATGCTTTGCATCTCTGTGCCTGTGCTATATAATTTCTACCTTATCTGAGTGTCTCCTGGCACTCATGTGACTCCTCATCTCTCTGTTCCTCTCCGCTGATGTCAGGGGTAGAAATCTGCATTGTTTTTATATTGCACAGGCACTGGGAAACATGTCATTATATAACGGATGGGGTGATATAATTATAATGTATGTGGAATATTTTTGAAAAAAAGAATATAATTTACTGTCGTTTTAAAGGGGTGTTCCACCCAAAAAAACGACCTTAGCTTTTCCCACTCCTCACCCCCATACATGCCACATTTGGCATGTAATTTTTTTGGGGGGGGAGTGGGGGCTTCAGTAGGAGTGGGACTTCCTGTCCCACTTCCTGCTTCCGCCGAGGGGCTGGTTAGGCGATTAAGCTTAATCGCCTACACCAGCCCCCTCCCTGTAGGCGATCACATGGGACACTGACAGGTCCCATGCGATCGCCTCTCCAATCAGCGGCGAGCCGCGCCGCGCACGCATGCGCAGTACGGCTCGCGCATGCGCAGTGGGTGCCCGGCCGTGAAGCCGAAGGCTGTCACGGCTGGGTGCCCACAGTCAGGATGGAGACGCCGGCCGGGCAGGGGGGAGAGGAGCGGAGCCCCGGTCGGCGCGTCGCTGGAACGCAGGAGCAGGTAAGTGAGTGTTTATTAAAAGCCAGCAGCTACACTTTTTGTAGCTGCTGACTTTTAATAAACACAACTTAGGGCTGGAACACCCCTTTAATTGCCAAGTATGCTTTTGATGCAGTTATAAAAAATATATGATCTGTCCTCCATTGCCCTAAAAACAGAGACCAACATAAACATTTTGTTGCAGAGTCAGTCCTGCTTACCAAGGTTTTCTTTTCAGTTAGGCCCCTTCCACATGGGCAGACCAATCGGGTCTGCCTGTCAAGATTTTTTTGGGTGAACCTGATCGGACCATCCATTGCCCTTTTATGGAGTTTACACCCACCGACATCTGATACCTTCTGCTAAAAACAGACTGAGTGGGCACGGACCGGCCACCGGCCTGCTCAGCAGGGATCAGCAGACAGATTCCCTGCTGATCAGGCAGACTGCCACGGAACCCTCTCTGCATGGAAGGGACCTTACAGTCAGGACTTGCACACAGCAGACCACATTCAGCAGTGTGCATATATATGATGCCAAATGTATTAAAAAAAAAAAAAAAAAAAGATTTTGGGTTTACATACACCTAAAGAGTGGTCCGTCAACAACTGGGAAGCACAAAATTCCTCACTAGTGCCTTAGCAAAGTCGGTAGCCTCAGTTGGGTCCAGGTTTTTTGGCGCAATCTAATAAACGATGGGTCTAATTCTGTTCATTTTGATGTAAAACGAGAGGCTAACTGAACTAGACCTTCTAGTCATTTAAATATTTAACAGTTGGTCTCGGCTAGATTAAGCAAGAAAAATAATTTTTATTGGGGGCTTACTACCCAAAATGTAGGATGTGCTGTGTAGGGAGGGTTTTATTAGTCATCTTCTATTAGTATATGTAGTTCATTAAATAAAAGCAATATTTCTCCCTCGTCTTCCAGGACGGCACTGTGAGAGTAGACTGGCTCACCTGACAGGAAACACAATCAAAAATGAAGTTTAAAAGGCCCCACCCCTCCCGTGTGCCTCAGTTCTGATTGTGTTTCCCTTTCAGCGAAACGTTTATTTTTTTCTTGTGACCTAAGGCCTGGGGCTGGTGGTCCCCCCCCCGGAGCCCGGACCGCAGGTACTGGGTGCCGTTGGGTCCGGTGTAGCTTGCTACCCCCCGGGGGGTTTCCCCTTCATCTTAGTCCAGGGGAGAACAGGAGAAGTCACAGACTCCCCTGGACGCCGGAGCCTCCTAGGAGGGCAGGGCTCTCCAGTGCTCCGAAGAGGCCACATCCTCTCTCCCCCCGCCTGGTTCCTACCTTGGAGGTTGGACGAAGGCCTCCCCCTTCCTGCTGGCTCCATCCGGGGGTTCGCCGGACCGCATGGCGGGTGGTTAGGCGCCGCTCCGAGCGGCGCCATTAGCATCCGGGCGCCTGTTGATGACGCGCACGGCGCCGTGACGTCATTCCGCTCCCGCGCGGCAAGATGGCGGCCCCCACCGGACAGACGCTGCAGGCGATCGGGGCACACGATAAAGCAGCCAGGGAGATAGAGGGGCCTGGCGGTCTCAGAGCGTACCCATGGAAGACCTCTCCTCGGCGCACGCGACTATGGAGGAGGACCGTCGTTTTCCTATGGCTGCAGAGGAAACCACCAAGGGTGAGTCCTTCCTTTTTCATAGGGGGTTTGTTGTCCCCCCCCCCCCCCCTCCCCTAATCCTAAGAGGTGAAGGCTAATGGGCATATGTTTCTCCCTGATATGTTTAGGTGAAGACCCTGTTGCCCAGGGGGAGGCCAGCAGAGTGGCTAAGCCTCCTAAACGTGTTAGGAGATGTGGCAATTGCAATGACAAGTTACCAGTTGAGCATAACAAGCCATTTTGTTCTAAGTGCATCTGTAAGCTTACAGGGAAGGAAACCTCACAGATCATGAAGCAATTTCTCTCGGTTCAGACCGAAATGCTATCTACCCTAAAGGAGTTTCAATCTTCCCTAAGTAGAAAGAACATTGATTCTCCGGTTCCGGGCCCCTCCTTCCAAGAATCCTCTTCAACCTCTCGTCCGTTTGTACCACTACAGGCTCGTAGAATGTACCCCTCGGATTCTGAGGAGTCCGAGTTAGCCTTACGTAGTGAATCCCTGGTTGACAGCCAGGCAGAGGAGGAGGAAGAGGAGGAGGAGGATACCAGGACAGGAAAATATATGTTTCCTTCTGATGATATGGAGGGTCTTTTAGCGGCTATCTATGCTACAGAGCACATTCAAGAACCAGCAGAGCAGGTCTCAGCCCAGGACAGGATGTACAGGGGTTTAATAAAACCTCAAACCATGACCATCCCGGTCCATCAGTCACTAAAGGACATTATCCTCAGGGAGTGGGCAGAACCTGAAAAGAGCTTACCTAGTTTCAAAACTTGGAAACGCCGCTGTCCCTTTAAAACGGAGGTAGTAGACACCTTTTTAGGGTCCCTAAGCTTGATGCCTCCTTGGCACAGGTCTCAAAGCAGTCAGACCTTTCCTTTGAGGACTCAGGGGTTCCCAAGCCGGACGGCAAGTTCAGACTGATAATCAATCTGAGACCTCTGAACTCCCATCTCCTCTACAAGAGATTCCGGATGGAAAGCCTCAGGAGTCTTTTGTTAGAGGGCGTCTTTATGGCAACCATAGATTTGAGGGACGCCTACCTGCATGTCCCGATTTTTTCGGGACATCAGAGGTTTCTGAGATTTGCCCTCGCCTCCGCACAGGGAATTCAGCATTGGCAGTTTGCTGCCCTCCCTTTTGGTCTGGCCTCCAGCCCAAGGGTATTTACGAAGATCCTGGCGGAGGTAATGGCTCATCTACATCTGAAGGGGATCTCCCTCGTCCCCTATTTAGACGATCTCCTGCTTTTCGGCCCAAGTCAGGATCAGCTCCTTTCGGACCTGACCGTCGTCATGACCACTCTGGAGACGCTTGGTTGGATAATCAACAAGCAAAAGTCCTCCCTTCTACCGGAACAGCGGAAGGTATACCTGGGGGTTATCATAGATTCCCGAGAGAAGAAACTTTTTCTTCCCCAAGAGAAGTTCCAGAGGCTTGTGACGACGATCGGGTCTTTAGTGGCTGCAGAAAAACCCTCCCTCAGAGAGATCATGAAGCTGTTGGGTCAGATGACCGCTTGCATTCCAGCGGTCCCCTGGGCCCAATTACACACAAGACCACTTCAGAGGTTCCTCCTCTCCGCCTGGAACGGAAAGGAGGACACTCTCGATTCCCGGGTCAGGGTTCCGATCCTAGTCAAGGACTCCCTAGAGTGGTGGCTCCACCGCCAAAACCTCTTGAAGGGCCGTCCGTGGAGTCAGACCGATCCACTGAAGGTCACTACGGACGCCAGTGCTTGGGGTTGGGGAGCCCATGTACAAGAACTACGGGCTCAGGGATCCTGGGATCATCATCAAAGGCGGACCTCCTCCAACTACCGAGAATTACTGGCAGTGGGAGAAGCTCTGAGGGCGTTCGAAGGAAGAATTCAGCACAAGGACGTCCTGGTCCTTTCCGACAATGCTACAACAGTCGCCTTTCTCAACAGACAGGGGGGCACCAAGTCCCAGTCCCTCCTGACACTCTCCCTGGAGATCCTGGGTTGGGCGGAACAGAGAGTACCCTCTATTCAGGCAATCCACATAAAAGGAGCCACCAATTTGGAGGCCGACTTTCTGAGTCGTCAACCCGTTTGTCAGGGAGAGTGGGAATTATGCCAAAAAACCTTCGACTGGATCTGTCGACGGTTCGGGGTCCCGGACATAGATCTTTTTTCCTGCAGGAAAAACAGAAAGGTGAACAAATTCTTTTCCCTGGTCCAGGGACCGGGTTCCCAGGGGGTGGATGCGCTGGCCCAGGACTGGGATTTCCGTCTGGCTTACGCTTTTCCCCCACTGAATCTGATCCCAAGGATCTTACAAAAGCTGGCCTCCGCGGAGACGAAATTAATCTTAATCGCTCCTTGGTGGCCCCGGAGATCCTGGTTTCCCATTCTGAAGCTCTGGTCTCTAGCCCCCCCCGCTTCCCCTGCCTCTCCGAGCGGATCTCCTGCGGCAAGGGCCGATCTTTCATGCGAACCCAGGTTTCTTCAGCCTGACGGCATGGCTATTGAAAGGCGGAACTTGCAACAGAAGGGCTGCTCGGATAGAGTCATAGATACCCTACTATCCAGCCACAAGAAAGTCACCAGACACATCTACACAAAGGTCTGGACAGTCTTTTGGAGTTGGTGCACCGCTAAGCGGATCTATTCTCCCAAGATTCCCGACATCCTGGAGTTTCTTCAGGATGGCGTGGAATTAGGCTTAGCTACTAGAACTCTAAGAGTCCAGGTGGCAGCTTTATCATATTTTTTGGAGAAGAGCCTCTCAGCGGAACCCCTCATCAAGAGGTTCCTGACAGCCAGGGACAGACTTTCTCCTATGCAGATTTCCAGGGTCCCCTCATGGGATCTTCCCCTGGTCCTGGAACAGCTGACTAAGGCACCATTTGAGCCTATAGACAGCATTTCTATAAAATTTCTTACGATTAAATTTACTTTTTTGTTAGCCATCACGTCTGCCAAGAGAGTTGGAGACTTGCATGCTTTTTCTATCAAAGAACCCTTTCTGCGGGTTTTTGAAGATAGGGTTATTTTGACTCAGGATCCTCTGTACCTTCCCAAGGTGGCAACCAGGTTCCATAGGTCTCAGGAAGTTATACTTCCTTCTTTTTGCGCAAATCCCAGCAATGAAAAGGAAACCACTTTCCATTGTCTGGACGTAAGACGCTGCCTTTTAGTTTACCTAGAGAGGGTTAGCGAGTTCAGATCTTCCCCTCACCTTTTAGTTAATTTTTCAGGCCAGAAAAAGGGCCAACAGGCAACTAAGGCTTCCATCTCCAGATGGATTAGGCAGGCTATCTCTTTGTCATACACACAGGCAGGTAAACCACTTCCTGTTATTAAGGCTCATTCCACGCGTTCTCTGGCAACCTCCTGGGCAGAAAGGGCAGGAGCTTCCATAGAACAGATCTGTAGAGCGGCAACCTGGTCCAGCCGAAATACGTTCATCAGACATTATAGAGTCGAACTACTGTCTCCTCAAGACCTGAGTTTTGGTAGGAAGGTCTTACAGACGGTGGTCCCACCCTAAGGTAGGCCTGAAGATTACTTGCTTCTCTCTCACAGTGCCGTCCTGGAAGACGAGGGAGAAAGTACCAGTTACTTACCGGTAGCTGGATTTCTACGATGTCTTACAGGACGGCAGGCCTACTTCCCTCCCCTTTTACTTCTATCTATATTCCTCCTTTTTTCTTAGTCTCTGTTTATACCGTGTTCTAAAGAGCGGTTACTTATCTTAAACTGAGGCACACGGGAGGGGTGGGGCCTTTTAAACTTCATTTTTGATTGTGTTTCCTGTCAGGTGAGCCAGTCTACTCTCACAGTGCCGTCCTGTAAGACATCGTAGAAATCCAGCTACCGGTAAGTAACTGGTACTTTCATGTTATTTAATGGCAATGCACAGAAAATGTGTATTATCGATCTCCATTTGTGAGCATCATGCAAGATTTATGAGCTGTAAGTTGGAAACATAAAATGCGTAGCCTTTTGGAAAGGTTAACCATTATGATGAAATATTGTCTACTACTGGAATACAAAGCGTTTCTTACAACATTCTAATAAACAAATGAAATGTTTCATGTTTCAAATTGCATATCTTTATTTAAAAAGAACTCTGAGGCATTACAGTCTACCATGCCTATTATGTAATTGCATTTCTGAATACTGCCTAAGCCCTTCTATTTGACAATCGTCTCCTCCTAGAGGCAGTATGAATGTTCTCTGTATGTGCTGCTCCCCGCTCAGCATCTGACTGCTAAGGAAGGAAAATTGCTCCTATTCTGCAAGCCAGTAGAAGCAGCTGATGATGTAACCTAATGCCATGCTTTAGAATGGTTGCCACTTTAATGGGTCTTCCCGGTGAAACCTTGCAGCTTTGTGTTTGAGAATGAAATTGAAATGAACCGCTTCCAAATATTACCATCTGCCAAAATTCTTCAAGTTTTTTTTTTTTGTTTTTTAAGATATTTTTATTAGGCTTAAGATAAAGCAACAAACCGAAAAACATACAGGAAAAAAAAAACACCAGACCTGGTCATAAACGTTAGGCAATGCACTCAAACATAGAAAAATAAACTGACATCAGTGCAAAATATAAAGTAAGTACAGTGGTAAAAGGATCAGGTATAATACCTGGATATAGCAAAAGCGGAGGTCCAGACATTGGAGATCCGTGAGGCACGGCCCATCAATGGTCAAGCAAGAGTAGTACAATCAGTGCTGGGAGAGGGTTAGCGGACTAGCCAACCATCTACCCCAAATTTTGTGGAAGGTTTTGTTCCGTTTCCGGAGTTCAAAAATAAGTTTATACAGTGGGATAGCGTCATTAATAAGTTTTAACCAGATGGATTTCAAAGAGGTCTATGTCCCCTTCCAGGACAGTAAAATAGCTTTTTTAACATAGAAGAAGTGTATACGGAGCAGTCTCTTGGCATGTGATGATAGGTGTAATTCGCCAAAAATTTCTAAGGCCGCGTACACACGATGAGATATGTCCGCTCAAACTTGTCCGACGGACAGTTTAGAGCGGACATGTCTCATCGGATTTTGGTCCGATGGCGTGTACACACCATCGGATCAAAATCCCCGCCGGCAGACGGCGCGGTGACGTTGACGCCGCCAAGTCACCGCACCAGGAAGTAAAAAACTTCCACGCATGCGTCGCATCCATACGACGCTTGTGCGGGCAGATATGTCCGCTGGTTAGTGTACTAACCAGCGGACATGTCGCCGGCGGACAAATTTTAAAGCATGTTTTAAAATTTGTCCGTCGGACCAGTTTCAGCGGACAAATATGATCGTGTGTACGCGGTCTTATAGGCAGTTCTTGGGGTGGATTATGTTTTTGGAGGCCTAGCGCCGTTGAAAGGAAAGCACCCACTTCTTCCCAGGAGTCCTGGACTACCGGGCATGTCCAGAAGCAGTGTAAGAAATCGGCCTCCCGACCACAGCCGCGGAAACAGGCAGCTGAGGGCAGGAGACCCATCCTGTGTAGCCTAGCACAGGTGAGGTGGGTTTGATGGAAAATTTTGACCTGTATGATGCGGTCCCGGGAAGCAATAACAGATGTTTTATACGTATCACTAAATTCTGACCAGTCCTCGTCTACCAGGGGGATGTCCAGAGAGGTCCATGTTACCTGAGCTTTGTGAAACTTGGGGTTAAAGTCAGTCATTAGGGCTGCATAATAGGTGGAGACAAGTTTAGTGGGATCTGGCTGTCTGAGCAATTTTTCCAATGGGGGTAGGTCAGTGGGATCATCCAGGGAGCCAAATTGGACACGCATAGCATGCCTGAGCTGGTAGTAATAAAATAGGTACATTCAAGGCAAAACCATTTTATTTTACCAGCCCCCCCTCATTTGATGTATTTTTCAGATCAACAGGTGGCCTGCATTTGGGCAGCATTCCCTTACTTCTCGAAGCCAGTGGGGCAATGCACTAGAGGAATTAAAAATCTGATCAAAATATTACTAGGCAGTTTTAGTAGGGAAAGCCTCAAAAAACAGAAGGGGTAATTTCTCCTAATTTTGGGACAGTGTACAGAGCCATGCAGATCATTTCTTTATGCCCCAAACAACTAAATGCACATATAGGGATGGTAACCCATACAAGGGCTATATATGGTGGGGAAGCATGGACTCCTTTTCTGTTGAGTTGGTGGTCTGTGGCTCTATTGATTATTACCCCAAAATGTCCAGTAACTGATGATTGGAATTTTAAAATGGTACCCTTTCTGAACCCGGGATGATCTGGATTCATTTAGTTTTTGGAAATGCTGAAATTCACTTTGACCCTATGGATATTGGAGGCCAATTGATATGGTTCCTTTTTAGATGAGCAGTGTGACCTTTTATAGACCTGAGCAAATGCTTTACTTTCTCTGGAGAATATGGACTTTGGTTCACGAATTGTGTTTGATAACATTTTATCCACCTGGTGGATGAGTGTGAAGAGTTAGGAATCTCTGTCCTTCTCCCCCCTGTTTCTTCAGCTTGAGCTTGGTGGATTAGAGGTCGACAAAGGGTGCGCTCACTAGCACTAGTCCTGGGCATGGTTCATCCCCTTGGGCATGTAAAGGATAATCTCATAGTGTAGTAATTTTGAATTTTTTTATTAAAAGGATAAAATATTTCACTTGCATCAGGATAAATAAAACTGACAAACAGGAACACAAGAACGTTGGTTTGCATGCCATCTACAGGAAGTCCAACCCAATGTTTCGTCAGTTGCGTTTGATGTCATCAGGGGGTCACCTGATTATGTCAGAAATATTAGACAAAACGCTGGGATGGACTTCCGGCATATGTCCCTTCTGGTAGATGTAACGCAGGTGGAAGGCAAACCGACATTCTTAGTTCCTGTTTGATGCTTGTTTATTTTATCCTTTTAATTCTTGTAATTCAAATTGCTACACTCTGGGGGTTATTTACTAAAGGAAAGTCTGCTTCGCACTACAAGTGCACTTTGTAGTGCAGTCGCTGTAGATCTAAGGGGGACATGCAAGGAAAATAAAAAAAAATGGCAAAATGATTGGATTATTAAATCGGCTGAGCTTCCCCCTGATTTCAGAGCTTCACCTCCGATCTATAGCGACTCCACGTCCAAGTGCACTTTCAGTGCAGAGTGGATTTGCCTTGATGTATTCTGGGGTCACAATACATTATTTCAAACTGAACTTCTCCTGGAATACTAACCATACACTCTGTGATGTCTGCAGTTGCCAAAAGTACAGAATGCACAATACATCTTGTGCCAAATACTTGGCATTTGTTCACTACATTGTTACACACCAACTAAAGCTTTACAAAACATATGCTGTAATTTCCCTTTTGTTGTTGTTGTTGTGTTCTGAGCATTTCCCTTATTGCCTTCTTCTTAGTTCCATATCCCAACAGGCTAAAAATGCTATACTTTTGTATATACGCTGATCAGCTATAACTTTGACCACTGACAAGTGAACAACATTGATTATCTCATTACAGTGGCATCTGAAAATGGGTGGGATAGATTGGGAAGCTAGTGAACTTGTTGTGTTAAAAGCAGAAAAAAAATGTTGACTAATTCTCTTACTACCCTCCCCAAATTGTTACTCCTCTTGACGCATTTCTCGTCCATTTCAGGCCTCTGTATTAGGTAAAAAAAATCTGCAGCTCTAAATGTCTCCCCCTAGATCCTTACCTAGTCGCACGCCTGCAGTCCCACTTCCCTTTTTGTTGGACAACCACGTACATTAAATATCTGGCAGTCTGGCTGACCCCCCCCCCCACCTACTCCTCGCTATTCTGTTAATTACTACCCCTGCTTCGATCCTTGACCACTGTTATGCAGACGTGGCAATTTCCACACCTGTCCTGGGTGGGTCAAATCCACTTTGTAAAACTGAAAACGAGGTTCAAGGTACACAAACCATAGGATGGACTATGGGTGACCTGGAGTATTACAGTGCCGCGTCCTAGAGTAGCTAGAGAAATTTGTGGTTTAGAAAAGAAAGTGGACTTTATAGGCACTAATCATAAACGTAATATAAATGTTTTATTGATACAATACCAAAGGAATTCTGGCATTGCATTCAAAATTACAATATAAAGTTATAAAAATACATTTAAAAAGACACATATGATTGATCACACAATAAAAATAGTGAACAAAGAAAATAAATGGTCGTTGTAAAGGAATGATCCGGTGTAGAAATCAATATAGATTGATAGCTACTGTAGATATAGATATACATAAACATAAACTTTTGGTATTGTATCAATAAAACATTTATATTACGTTTATGATTAGTGCCTATAAAGTCCACTTTCTTTTCTAAACCACAAATTTCACTTTGTAAAACTGACAATCCTTACTAAAATTCTTGTACTTTTTCCACGCCTTACCAGTACAGGTCCCTTCTTATTTTCTCCGCCTGCTTCAGAGCAGGATCATGCATTTTTCCTGGGCTAATAAGCACCCTAACATTTCTAAGGCCATCCTTTTTATATATGGATTACAAGGAGGCTTGGGGGTTCCCCATGTCTCTAAGTACTATCTGGCACCCCAGATCTCCCAACTAAAGCTACTCCATGCTTCCTCCAATGTCCATCTATGGGTGCTTCTGGAGCTCCCTAACTATGCCCTTCTTTCTATGGAAGTGCTTATTTGGCTTCCCCAGAAACTCCAGCCGATGTCATTGAGCCCTCTCATTCTACATAGCTTAAAGTTGTGGGACTTGGTATGGTACTCGAGCTCCCTTATTTCCCCCTACCTGCCCCTGCTGCCTATTGGTCCCCCCCCCGGTCCTGACCAGCCTCAGGTGTTCATGGGGTGGACCTCTCTGGGCTTTACCCAGGCATGCCACCTGTGACCACATGTACTCCACCTACGTGGTCTGCATTCTGTGACTCCCACAATGCTCCCCAGGCAGAATTCTTTCATTTTCTTCAGATCCAACACTGTATAACTGTGCTCTGGGGTACCTCCTCCTACCCATTTCAGACAACAGCTTTCAGTGATCAAGGCCTGGTCTTCTGCAGCTAAATGTTCTTTATATACTGACATTTTAGAGGTGGCATACAAGGTGGTATTGGGTCCCAGCACGTATTGCCCATGCCAACCGGGGATGTGGCCATTGTGGGACTGTCGTACACACTAGGTGGGCCTGTCCGTGCTTGGTGGGTTTCTGTTCCCGATTGTTTGGTTTGTTACTATTCTCTGTTCTATTTGACGACGCATGGCGGGGAAAACACAGCTATTCAAATGAAAGCTGTTATGTTCCCTGAGCGCCAAACAACTAGACGGCGGGGGAGACCAACACATGGCTGCATATGGGGGGGGGGGGGGATGCATGGCTGCATATGGAGGGGGGGATGCATGGCTGCATATGGGGGGGGGATGCATGGCTGCATATGGGGGGGGAGACGCATGGCTGCATATGAGGGGGGGGGGGCATGGCTGCATATGAGGGGGGGGGCATGGCTGCATATGGGGGGGGGAGACACGTGGCTGCATATGGGGGGGGGGCGGGACACGTGGCTGCATATGGGGGGGGGGGGAGAGACACGTGGCTGCATATGGGGGGGGGGAGAGACACGTGGCTGCATATGGGGGGGGGGGAGACGCATGGCTGCATATGGGGGGGGGGAGACGCATGGCTGCGTATGAAGGGGGGAGACACGTGGCTGCATATGGGGGGGGGGAGAGACACATGGCTGCATTTTTAAAAAGAAGTATCGGTAATTGGTATCGGCGAGTACATGAAAAAAAATATCGGTACTTGTACTCGGTCCTAAAAAAAAGTTGTATCGGGACATCCCTACTATACAGTATGTAGCACAGAATACTACAGTGACTTTCTGCATCCCCGACGTCCCTTCAGATGTGACACCTGTATATTTACATGTCACCAAGCTGACCCAATGGGTAATTTCTGGCGTTCATCTTTAAAGGGGTGTTCCAGCCACATTTAGTGTTTATTAAAAGTCAGCAGATACAAAAAGTGTAGCTGTTGGCTTTTAATAAACACTCACTTACCTGCTCCACGATCCAGCAACGCGCCGGTCGGGGGTCCGCTCCTCTCCCCCCCTCCCCGGCCGGCGTCTTCATCCTAAGTGTGGGCACCCTACCGTGACAGCCTTCGGCTTCACGGCCGGGCACCCACCGCGCATGCGCGAGCGGCGCTGCCCGCCTTTGATTGGACAGGCGATCACATGGGACCTGTCAGTGTCCATTGCGATCGCCTACAGGGAGGGCCTGCTGTAGGCGATTAAGCTTAATCGCCTAACCAGCCCCTCGGCTGAAGCAGGAAGTGGGACAGGAAGTCCCACTCCTCCTGAAGCCCCCACTCCCCCCCCCCCCCCCCAAAAAAAAATTACATGCCATACGTGGCATGTAAGGGGGTGAGGCGTGGTATTAGCGGAAGTTCCGAATCTGGGTTGAACTCCGCTTTAAGTCCTTTGCCAAGTAATCAAGTTCCTGTATGTTGTGTTCCTCTACACATTTAGCGAAGCCTCCCTTCAAGTACATTGGCATCTTTTGTCATCTGCGAGGAAAAAAAATCACCAATCCTTACTTGTACTGAGATGAAAGGAGCAGAGGCGTCATACTACTGTCATGTGCTGCAGATAAATTAGAAGTGCCTCACCACATTTCAGTAAACACATCATTTTGTGGATTGGTCTGAAACATCTGAAAAACATTACTGAGTTTTTTTTTTTTTTTTTATGTGCTGAACTCCAAAGCATTGGATAAAACCTTACACACTAACACAAAGGCATGTGTACCATATAACTGTTCTAAGTTCCCTGAGTTTTATCGGAAAATCAACTTGCCCACAATAGGCTTGGGGTGCAAGCGTTGCATGCTCCCTGGACGGGTAAGTGTTCTCAGTGTTTCTAGCTGCTGACTTGTTTTTTTTTTGTCCAGACTGGAGCCCCTCTATAAATTAAAGAAAAACGCCAGGCTAACAAAAAAAAAGTGTGTGTGTGTGCGTGTGTGTATATATATAAAATGTGTGTGTGTGTGTATGTGTATGTATATGTATGTGTGTGTGTGTGTGTGTGTGTGTGTGTGTGTATATATATATATTTGATGTGTTGCACGTTCAGAGATGGCATTTTGCATACCTTGGTTGTGGAGGTGTTAGAGTTACTGTTGCCTTTCTATCATCTGGAACCAGTCTGCCCATTGTCCTTTGACTTTAACAAGGCATTTCTGTCCCCACAACTGCCACTCACTGGATATTTTCTCTTTTACAGACCATGCTCTGTAAACCCTAGAGATGGCTGTGCGTGAAAATCTCAATAGATTAGTAGGTTTTTAAATACTTAGACCAGCCTGTCTGGCACCAACAACCATGCCACGTTAAGTCAATTAAATCCCCTTTTCTTCTCCTATTCCGATGCTTGGTTTAAACTTCAGCAAGTCGTCTTCACCACGTCTAAATATATTGAGTCACTGCCATGAGATTGGCTGATTAGCAATTTAAACAGGTGTACCTAATGAAGTGTTGTATGTAATATTTATATATATATATATATATATATATATATATATATATATATAAATATTACATACAACACTTCATTAGGTACACCTGTTTAAATTGCTAATCAGCCAATCTCATGGCAGTGACTCAATATATTTAGATGTGGTGAAGACGACTTGCTGAAGTTTAAACCAAGCATCGGAATAGGAGAAGAAAAGGGGATTTAATTGACTTTTAACGTGGCATGGTTGTTGGTGCCAGACAGGCTGGTCTAAGTATTTAAAAACCTACTAATCTATTGAGATTTTCACGCACAGCCATCTCTAGGGTTTACAGAGCATGGTCTGTAAAAGAGAAAATATCCAGTGAGTGGCAGTTGTGGGGACAGAAATGCCTTGTTAAAGTCAAAGGACAATGGGCAGACTGGTTCCAGATGATAGAAAGGCAACAGTAACTCTAACACCTCCACAACCAAGGTATGCAAAATGCCATCTCTGAACGTGCAACACATCAAACCTTGAAGCAGATGGGCTACAGCAGCAGGAGACCACACCGGGTGCTACTCCTGTCCTCTAAAAATAGGAAAACCCAAGGCTACAATTTACAGAAGCTCATAAAAATAGACAATAGACGTGTGGAAAAACGTTGCCTAGTCTAAGTCTCAATTTCAGTTGCCACATTCAAGCTGGTAGGGTCAGAATTGGGTGTAAACATGAAAGCATGCATCCATCCTACCTGGGAGATTGGCATCATGGATGTGCAGCCAGCAAATCTGCAGCAACTATGTGAAGTGATCTTGTTGAAGGCAAAAGGGGGTCCAACCCGGTACAAGCACGGTGTACCTAAGGTGTGTGTGTGTAAATTTTTTTTAGGGTTGTCCCGATACCACTTTTTTAGGACCGAGTACAAGTACCGATACTTATTTTTTTTTTATTTTTTTGCCGATACCAATTACCAATACTTTTTTTTTTTTTAAATGTGTCCCCACCAATGCAGCCATGTCCCCACTAGACATGTGCAGACTGGAATGTTTTTTGTTTTTTCGTTTTCGTTTGGAAAATAAATGTATTTAGTTACTCCCGAAAATCGTTTTGATTTATTTTGTTTTTCGTTGGGGAATAGCTTTCGTCCGAAAATCCAATAATACTTTTTTCTGTCGAATGGTCAAAAGAATATTCGACGGAACGTCGAATCTTTACTCCGAATCGTACATTTCCGTTCGAATATTCCGCCTACAAGAATTCTAATGTTGTATGATTAGTAATAATGTCGAATCTATTTTCTCATAAATCGAAATCTATTCTCTGTAATGTCGAATCTATTATTTCTATAATGTCGAATCTTTTCCCTAAAATGTCGAATCTTTTCCTTATAGTGTCGAATCTTTTCCCTATAATGTCGAATCTTTTCCCTATAATGTCGAATCTCTCTCTAACAAATTTTTACCGCAACGAAAATAAAGCATTTTTTATGTCGGATCTTTCGGTTTTCGTTTCTTGCACTTTCGTTATCGTTTGTTAAAACGATAACGAAAAAAAACTGATTTTCGGACGAAAATGCATTCTAACGAAAACAAATGCACATGTCTAGTCCCCACAGAGAAAGCCAAGCCCCCCCGCCGCCGTCTAGTTGATCAGTGAGGGGAACATTACAGCTTTCATTTGAATAGCTGTGTGTTCCCCACCTTGCCTTGTCATATATAGCCCCTCCCCCTTGTCCAGGCACTTTGATTACCTATCCAATCATGGGTGATCTTGGCTTTCTCTTTGAGGACTTCTCCGTCTGCTCTCCACCCGCTCTCTAGAAAAAAAAAGTGTCGGCTAAGGCATCGGGAGGATTTGCGCGAGTACAAATATATATATATATATATATATATATATATATATATATATATATATATATATATATATATATATATATATATATATATATATATATATATATATATATATATATATATAATATAATTTTTTGCACATTTTATTTTTTTTACTTTTTTGTACTTGGATGCAAATTATGGTTGTCGCAGCTCTGTAAAATTTCTGGATGTTCTGACACGTAAAGATGTAATTTTTATACAATTTCCGTCATAGGAAATCTTCCCTACAGAAACGACTGACTTGAGATTGCCCACACCGAGACATAAACTGAACAATTTTTTTTTAACCTGGAGGGAAATGCATAACGGTTATTAAACTTTCCAAGACTGGTGAAAATTGATTATTTTATAGTTTTGGCTTCTATTCGAAGGTCACCGCTACAGAGAACATTGATCTGCACTAAAAGCTTTTGATGCAGTAGATTTGACTTGTGCTTTCTAACCTGAGAAACGCCATTATGGTAAATCATGCTAAGGGATGCCCTTGTCACCGAAATCTGTTTTGGAAAGTGCTACTGTGTTGTTTCCATTATACTAATACCAACAGACCTATGGCTGTTCATGAACCAGTTAAACTAATATCTTTAAAATATATTAACATATTAAAGATTCTATAGAGAAGTCCTTCAATATTCTTAAATCTGCAGCTCTCCTTAAAATCCTGCCTGGTGACCCGGGTTTTGCCGGTACTGCCTGTGGTCTCTTTGCTGCTGATCTTTTTTTCCACTACTGACCTACCATTCTCTACATAGTGTCTTTACGGAAGCAGCCATATTGGTAGAGGTAGGAGCACAGTAACAATCTCCATAATCTCACTCCAAATCTCCTAAAATGAGCAGTCAGACAGCAGTGCTTTAGATCTCACACTGTGTATACACAACTAGCTGTAGACACACTCACTGGGAAATGAATTGCTGTTTTTCAGGGTACTTAAAGTGGTTCTAAAGCCTAAACATTTTTTTTTCCTTATTAAAGTGGATGTAAACCCGATTTCATGATATTTGACCTATGCACATATATCTGTAGTGTTTTCGTATCTCTCTCCAAAGCTCTAAGTCCTGTGTGTTTCTGCTGTTCCATTCTTCTGTTATCGGCATTATAACTTCTGAGTTCTCAGAGGCAGGAGATGAAAGCAGCTGAAAATGTGTTGTGGGAGGTTGCTATAAATAGATTTAGCAGAGAGCTTGTCTTGTCACAGCACAGCTCTAAAAGTATCTTCATTCTTCTGCCTATGTGGAGTGGGGGTGTGTGCCTTTCCTCCAATCGGCTGTCTCCCAGCTTAAGCCAAGACTACACTCTTATGCCCCGTACACACGATCACTTTTTGTGATGAAAATTTTTTTTCATTTTTCTTCATGGAAAAAAAATGAAATTTTTCAAACTTCATTTTCAAAAATGACGTTGCGTACACACCATTATTTTTGGAAAATGATGAACAAAGTGACTGCACTCTTCTGCCTATGTGGAGTGGGGGTGTGTGCCTTTCCTCCAATCGGCTGTCTCCCAGCTTAAGCCAAGACTACATTCTTATGCCCCGTACACACGATCACTTTTTGTGATGAAACATTTTTTTAATTTTTCTTCATGGAAAAAAAATGAAATTTTTCAAACTTCATTTTCAAAAATGACGTTGCGTACACACCATTATTTTTGGAAAATGATGAACAAAGTGACTGCACTCTAAAGGGGAAGTTCTATTTGCCTTGAGGCTGCTTTTAGCTGGTTACTTGTTAGTAAAAGACGATTCCTGCTTTTTTGTCTGTTACAGCGTGATGAATGTGCTTACTCCATTATGAACGGGAGTTTTACCTCCCGTCTCCTAACTTGCTTCTGGGCATGTGCAGGTTTAAAACGTCATTTTTTACATAGTTTTGCGCACACACGATCATTTTTTATGACACAAAAAATGACATTTTGAAAAATGACATAAAAAATTCGAGCATGTTCGAATTTTTTTTTGGTCATTTTTCAGAAGACATAAAATGACATTTTGGCCACACACGATCATTTTAAATGACATTTTAAAAAAATGTCATTTTTTTTCATCACAAAAAGTGATCGTGTGTACGGGGCATTAGTGCTGGAGGAAGTGAAAATTCGAACCCAATGTTAGAATTCTAAGAAATATAGCATGTTTAAGGCAGCAGATTTGCATGTAAAACTTATGTAGGGAGATTTGTTTCATCTGTGTATTAACTGAGGCTGTTCAATTCACTGGGTATATGTGAGGGTTTACACCCACTTTACATGTATATGTGCTGTCTTCAGCTTTCTATATTCTTTAGAACATTGTGTTGAAATGTTTACTTCCTCTTGCAGAGCTGTGCTGTGAAAAAAGTTAGCTAAGTAAGAAGTAAGCTGATAGTGGAGGTGGGGTATGGGGGCAGAGCTGACCAGACTGGACTGTTTTTGGACTGAGTAGGACGGAGGTATAGCAGACTGAGCAACATCCCTTGGTCCAGAGGGGGATAAATGTTGGAGGGCAGAGAAGCACCAACTCACTAAGTAACAATAGCAAGTTTGGCAGAGAAGATGCTGACCATGAAACATTGGGAGAGAAGGCAGAGGAGAGGTTGACCTTGAAGAAAAGCAGAAAAGTCAGAGCCGGCGCTAAACAAGAACTGGAGAGTGAGAGGAAGGAAGCGGAGAGGACACCTGTGGCAAATAGAAGAGGCAGAGTAGGATAAGATCAAGGAGAGGAGAAAGAAGGGTGTGACTGGATCATGGCTGGGAAGGAGCCATAGTGGGAGGTGATCAGTGCAGGGAGCCAACCTGCTGCTAAAAAGACTGGCGGGGGACGGCACCATCCACTGTTGCCTATTTTCTTTGAAGATTAGAAGTTTAGAGAAGCAGGCCTGAGAGATCAGGAGCCAGCAGCATTAAAAGTTGTAAACTGCAAGTGCTGGGGTAAGAAATTTAAAGCGGAGGTCCATCCAAAAAAAAATTGACAAAAAGGCTCCCAAAAATTTGAAATAAATCATAATTGTATATTTACCAGAAATGGCTGTTACAAGCCAGATTAGGACAATCTGCCACTTCCTATTCTGCAGTGATCTTCTGTCTTCTCCCTGTGTTGTCTTCTGGGGAATGGGGCCCGCTGTCTTCTGTGTGTCCCAGAAGACAGCCAGCCATTCACAAAGCGCTGTGCGGCCCACCCATGTGCAGTAGGAAACGGGCAGTGGTGCCTCAGGGCTCCACTGCCTGTTTCCCTTACTCTGAATAAATGGCGGCACTGGGACCCGATCCAAAGGACGGATCAACCTCGGCGGGCCAACATCACGGACACCCTGGACAGGTAAGTGAGCTTATTAAAAGTCAGCAGCTACAGTAAAATTTGTAGAGAAAAACTAGAAAAAAATGTTCCTTTTTGGTAAAACTAACGCGTTTCACACTATCATACAGTGCTTATTCATAGCTATGTATAAGCACTGTATGATAGTGTGAAACGCGTCGGATTTTTCATCTGATTTTTTGCTGTGACATGTTAATTTTGTGACCAGTTTTATTAAAAAGGAAACATTTTTGGAGTGCGTCCGTCCTAGTTTTTCTCTACAAATTTTGCATATCATTGCACTGTCGGCACCCAAGTGTTTGGATCCAGTCATCCAGTTCTCTGGGATTTTTGAGCAGTTAAACTATTTTCTTTCTCGTACATCACGGGACACAGAGCGGCATATTCATTACTATATGGGTTATATGGAGTACCTTCAGGTGTGGACACTGGCAATCTCAAACAGGAAGTCCCCTCCCTATATAACCCCCTCCCCTAGAGGGAGTCCCTCAGTTTTTTTCGCCAGTGTCTTAGGTGTTGGTCACGGAATAGCTTTGCTCCACATCCTTGGGATTAAGGGCGGGCTAACCGGATCTGTCCAAGGAGCCTCAGTGCCAAAGTGGACAGTACCCCGGCCCCAAACCGTGGGGTTTTGCCTATAATGCTCCTCTTTGGAGGGCTGGACCCTGGGCCCAGGACTTGGAGTTTGTAAAAACCATAAGTTCCTGTTTGCCAGGGTGCTATATAGGTCCAGGACAGTGGGTACCTTCATAGGACCCCAGGGCCTGAAGGTCTACTACGCTACCCACGGAGATGGGAGAAGATTGGATCAGTTTGCTGGACAAACATCCTGCAGCATGGAGCAGGTAAGGGGGAGCCTGCGGGACTTGGTTCGACAGCAGGCTCTCCGGGGTAACCTAAAAGGGGGGACAGCCTAAGTATGCTCTGCATGGGCAACCTTGCTCACTATGTCTAAGAGAGACAGGATGACACCTTTTTCCCCCATCACTAGGTTCCCCTGTCTAAGAATGTGTTGCTAGCTAACCTGCTGCTTTCTTCCTAGGACTAGTAAGGATCCCTAGGGGCCTTTTGGAGTCCTACCTGGCCGGGGGTTTGAATCTGCCCTGTTTCTGCAGTCCTGGGTCTCCAGCAGCGCGGCTCCTCCATGTTCCTCCTGTTCCGGCATACGCGCGCGCGCGCACGTCTTATAGACGTTTTTCGCGCCGTTCAGACAGGAGGGCGGGGGGGGGCGTGCCTGCGGCGTCATACAGGGGCGCGCCTTGTGCTGTTATAGATCAGCAGGCAATTTCAGTGCTCAGTCTGAGGCTGATTTCAGAAGGAGAGGACGCAGAGCGGCAGAACAGTGACTCCCGGTGGCGGAAGAGGGGTAGTACATGCTGGACTTTGTTCCAATGCCTTTTTTGTTAAGCCAAGAAATCCCCCTTTTTGCATACAGGTTGGAGGCTGGCAAACTAAGTTTGGGGTCACTGTATGTTTCTAAAAAAGAAAATATATATATAATATATATTTAGAAAAAAAAAAAGAGAAAAACATACGAGATCCCATCAGTTTTTGGGCATTAGTGATCTATTGTCCCCTAAACTCTGGTTTTGTACTCCTGGCCACTACAGTCTGTTGTGTGGGCGGAGTCCCTCGATTTTGTATTATGGCTTCCAAAGGCTCGGGGTCAAAGGGTACAAAAAAGACCAAAAAACAAAGGGGTTCCCCTTCTGATTCTGATGATATGCCGATACTTTCCCCGCAACTTATTAACATAAAGGGTGCCTTGGATGAGCCATTAGGGGGATCTGGTGCGGAGGCTGGCCCAGATCAGCCCAGCCCTGTGTTTATCACAGAGGAGATGCTAGCCGTATCCCTAGGGGGGCTAGAAGAGAGAGTAGCAGCATTGATCGCTAGAGCTATTCCTGGTAAGAAACGGGTTAGATCCCCATCACCAAGAGGTGTATCCTCAGATGCTGAGATTCTCTCTCCGGAGGAATTGGAATCACAGGAGGATCAACTAGACCTGAATCAAGAGGGTTCAGGGATTGAGGGATCTGCCTCTGAGGAACCATTTTCAGACTCCCAGACAGAAAGACTGTGGGTACAGTCTTTGACGGACATGGTCCGCTCGGCATTTAGTTTACCATTGCCAGAGCCTCAGGTTCCTCCGGTATCCTCTCTGGGCTCTTTGAAAGCTCCGTTAAGCAACGCAGTGTTTCCGGTCCATCCTCTCTTGGAGGAATTGATCTTTCGGGATTGGGTACGGCCGGACAGGATTTTTCTGCCACCGAAAAGATTTGCGGTCATTTACCCCATGGAGGAAAGATTCTCCAAGAGGTGGAGGCTCCCAATAGTGGATGCAGCCATCTCATGTGTGAATAAATCACTAACTTGCCCGGTGGAAAACATACATATGTTTAAAGATCCGGTTGATAAAAGGTTAGAGACACTTTTAAAAGCATCCTTTGCTACGGCAGGAGCAGTGGTACAGCCAGCTGTGGCTACAATTGGTGTTTGTCAGGCGTTAAAAGACCAGACAAAAGAAATGTTAAAGGACATGCCTACCCAACAAGCAGAAGAGTTTTCTGACATTCCCAGAGCTCTGTGTTTTGCTGTAGATGCTATAGAAGATTCCATCCAGCAAGCCTCTCGTTTATCACTATTTGTGGTGCACATGAGAAGGCTCTTATGGTTGAAGAACTGGGCGGCGGAGCCCCCATGCAAAAAGCTTCTGGCAGGGTTTCCCTTCCATGGAGGACGACTCTTCGGAGAGGATCTGGATAAATATATTCAGACTATTTCAAATGGCAAGAGTACCCTTTTACCGGTCAAAAAGACATTCCGTGGGTCCTACATTTAAAAGGCAGCTCTTTCCTGTCTCGGGGCCCTCAAATTCCAGGCAGTATCGACGGCCGCCTGCACGATCCAACGTTAACAGTAGATCGCAGGGACAGGCCCCTGGGGGTAAGAGGCCATGGTATCGCAAGCCGACAAAGACAGCCCCTAAGTCTGCCTTATGAAGGGGCGCCCCCACTCTCGTGGGTGGGGGGAAGGCTTCGTTTCTTCTCAGAAGTTTGGGAAGCCAAGATCCCCGACAAATGGATCCGGGCATCTGTAACCACAGGCTACAGACTGGAGTTTCTAAGGTATCCTCCGCCTCATTTTCAAGAATCAAGGCTACCAAGGGATCCAGCAAGGAAGGCATCATTACTGGCAGCTTTGAATCACCTGCTCTACCAGGACGTAATAATAGAGGTGCCAGCCCAAGAGCAAGGGCTAGGTTTCTATTCCAATCTCTTTGTCATACCAAAGCCCAACGGCGATGTCAGGCCAATCTTGGACCTAAAGAGGTTAAACGGTTACCTAAAGGTTCGTTCCTTCCGGATGGAATCCATCCGGTCAGCAGCCGCCGCGCTTCAGAAAGACGATTTTCTGGCCTCCATAGACATAAAGGATGCTTACCTTCATGTACCAATCTCTCAGTCGCATCAAAGATTTTTACGCTTCGCGGTGGGGCAGCGACACTTCCAATTCAGGGCGCTCCCCTTCGGGCTGGCCACGGCCCCCCGGGTATTCACGAAGATCCTAGCCCCAGTTCTGGCCAATTTAAGGATCCAAGGGGTCACAGTCCTAGCATACTTGGACGACCTTTTAATCATAGATCACTCACGACCGGGTCTGCAAAAGGCAGTAAACCTCACGGTTCGGTACCTCGAAGAATTCAGCTGGGCCCTAAACCGGGGAAAGTCAGCGTTCCAGCCTACAAAGCAGTTGGAATACCTCGGCATGAGGTTAGACACAGAACAGCAAAGAGTGTTCCTGCCCCTGGTAAAGATCGAGGCTATCAAGGGGCTGGTTCAGTTGGTTCTAAACAAGAAAAAACCAACTATTCGCCTGTGTATGCGATTACTAGGCAAGCTAGTGGCCACGTTCGAGGCAGTACCATACGCTCAGATCCACACTCGCGTCCTACAGGCAGCCATTCTAGCAGCCTGGGGCAAGAGGGCACATGCCTTAGAGTCCCCTTTGACGCTATCATCAAGGGTCCGACAAAGCCTGGCCTGGTGGTTGAACCCCCAGAATCTTCTAAAGGGAAAATCCTTCAGCCCTGTTGTCTGGAAGGTAGTTACCACAGACGCCAGCCTGGCAGGCTGGGGGGGCGGTCTTCGAGGGGTCCTCTCGCCAGGGAACTGGGGTGAAAGCAGAGAGGCAGCTCCCCATCAATATCTGGGAGATCAGAGCTGCTCGCCTAGCCCTTCTGGCATGGACCTCCAGATTAATGGGGTTCCCGGTGAGAATCCAGTCAGACAATGCCACGGCGCTGGCATACATAAACCACCAAGGGGGAACCAGGAGTCGGGCCGCTCAGAGGGAGGTGAGCTTGATTTTTCAGTGGGCAGAGGTTCATGTACCCTGCATTTCGGCGATATTCATTCCCGGAGTGGACAACCTGCAGGCAGACTTCTTAAGTCGCCAGAGTCTGTCGCCAGGGGAGTGGTCTCTGCATCCCCAGGTCTTTCAGACAATCTGCCAGAGGTGGGGAATGCCAGACGTAGATATAATGGCATCCAGGTTCAACAAGAAACTAGACAGGTTCGTGTCTCGAACGAGGGATCCTATGGCCTGCGGAACCGATGCGTTGGTTTGCCCTTGGCATCAATTCAAACTTCTATATGCATTCCCTCCGCTACAGTTACTCCCTCGCCTGTTGCGCAAGATCAGAGTGGAGCACAAGCCAGTCATTTTAGTAGCTCCGGCTTGGCCCCGGAGGACTTGGTACTCACTAGTCCTGAAGATGGCAGTGGGAGACCCTTGGACTCTTCCTCTACAACCAGACCTACTCTCACAAGGCCCGATCCTCCACCCTACATTACGGCGTCTAAATTTGACGGCCTGGAGGCTGAATCCCTGATTCTCAGGGGTAGAGGTCTGTCTAGGCAGGTAATCCCTACCCTGATTAGGGCTAGAAAGCCGGTCTCCAGGGTGATTTATTACAGGGTGTGGAGGAACTACGTAGGCTGGTGTGAATCCAAAAGATGGAATTCCCGCAAATATACTATTGATAGGGTGTTAAGTTTTCTCCAGCTAGGAGTGGATAAAGGCCTGGCACTAAGCACAATCAAGGGACAGATCTCGGCTCTGTCAGTGTGGTTTCAGAGGCCGCTGGCCACCCACTCGTTGGTAAAGACCTTCTTACAGGGGGTCTTGCGTATTAATCCTCCTGTCAAGTCACCACTTTGTCCATGGGACTTAAATCTTGTTCTGTCATCCCTACAGAAACAACCTCTTGAGCCGTTGGCTGAGGTACCTTGATTTTACTGACTAGAAAGTCGGTATTTCTGATCACCATAGTTTCGGCCAGGAGAGTATCGGAATTGGCAGCCTTATCTTGTAAGGAACCATATCTCATTTTGCATAAGGATAGGGCGGGGTTCCGTCCTCATCCTTCCTTTCTACCAAAGGTTATATCCAGTTTCCACCTGAACCAGGATGTGGTACTTCCATCCTTCTTCCAAAACCCACCTCTAGAAAAGAGGGGTTGCTGCATACGTTGGATATTGTCAGGGCCGTAAGGGCCTATCTTAAAGCTACAGAGAAGGTTCGGAAAACAGATGTGGTGTTCGTTTTACCGGAAGGGCCCAAGATGGGTCAGGCAGCCGCTTGATCCACCATCGCAAGATGGATTAAACAATTAATTGTTCGGGCCTGCGGTTTGAAGAGGTGCCTCCTCCTTTGTCGGTAAAGGCCCATTCTACCAGGGCCAGGGGCACCTCCTGGGCAGCACATCATCAGATCTCTATGGCTCGAATATGCAAGGCAGCAACGTAGTCATCAGTCCACACGTTTACAAAATTTTATCAAGTGGACGTAAGAAGGAATGCGGATACAGCCTTTGGGCAGTCAGTACTACAGGCCGCGATTCAAGCTCCTCAGGATCTGAGGGGGCTCCCTTGATTTGATTTGAGATTTACATTTCTCGTTTAAGTTGGATTTACTAGTATCTGAGTATACCTCTAAAATTAAATCCTTCTTTGGAAGATGTCTCCCTCCCCTCATTAAAGCATTGCTTTCGGACATCCCATATAGTAATGAATATGCCGCTCTGTGTCCCGTGATGTACGAGAAAGAAAAAGGGATTTTTAAATACAGCTTACCTGTAAAATCCTTATCTTGGAGTACATCACGGGACACAGAGCTCCCACCCCTCTTTTGGGTGACCATTTTGGGAGGCATACTGCTTGCTACAAAACTGAGGGACTCCCTCTAGGGGAGGGGGTTATATAGGGAGGGGACTTCCTGTTTGAGATTGCCAGTGTCCACACCTGAAGGTACTCCATATAACCCATATAGTAATGAATATGCCGCTCTGTGTCCCGTGATGTACTCCAAGAAAAGGATTTTACAGGTAAGCTGTATTTAAAAATCCCTTTTTTCTCATCAGCAGCTACAGTTTGTAGCTGCTGACTTTTTTTTTTTTTTTGTGCTGGACCTTCGCTTTATCAATTAGTTTACTGGGGAATATTTCTGAATGGCCTCCATGTGTTAGGCTGGAAAAAGAGTATTTATATCTACTTTAACTGCTTGCCGACCAGCCGCCGTATAACAGTTATACGGCGGCAGGTCGGCTCTCCTGGGCGAGAGCCCGTAGCTCTACGTCGGCACCTTAGCGGCCGCGTGCGCCCCCCGCTCGCCCCTGAGTCCTGTGCGCGTGCCCGGCGGGCATGATCGTCACCGGGCACACGCGATCGCTCGTTACAGAGCGGGGACCGGGAGCTATGTGTGTAAACACAAAGCTCCCGGTCCTGTCAGTGGGGGAAACACTGATCTTCTGTTCATACAATGTATGAACAGAAGATCAGTGATTTTTCCCCTAGTGAGTCCACCCACCCCCCCCATACAGTTGGAACACTCCCAGGAACATACTTAACCCCTTCCCCGCCCCCTAGTGTTAACCCCTTCACTGCCAATGGCATTTTTATAGTAATCCAATGCATTTTTATAGCATTGATCGCTAAAAAAATGCCAATGGTCCCAAAAATGTGTCAAAAGTGTCCGAAGTGTCCGCCATAAGGTCGCAGTACTGAAAAAAAAACGCTGATAGCCACCATTACTAAAAAAAACGCTGATAGCCGCCATTACTAGTAAAAAAAATAAAATAATAAAAATGCCATAAAACTACCCCCTATTTTATAAACGCTATAACTTTTGCGCAAACCAATCAATAAATGCTTATTGCGATTATTTTTTTTTTTTTACGAAAAATATGTAGAAGAATACGTATCGGCCTAAACTGAGGGAAATTTTTTTTTTATATATTTTTGGGGGATATTTATTACAGAAAAAAGTAAAAAATATTGCATTTTGTTTTCAAAATGGTCGCTCTATTTTTGTTTATAGCGCAAAAAATAAAAACCGCAGAGATGATCAAATACCACCAAAAGAAAGCTCTATTTGTGGGAAAAAAAGGACGCCAATTTTGTTTGGGAGCCACATTGCACGACCGCGCAATTGTCAGTTAAAGCGACGCAGTGCCGAATCGCAAAAAGTGCTCTGGTCATTGGGCAGCAATATGGTCCGGGGGTTAAAGCACCATTTTGTTACTTTGTTTATAGTTCCCAATGGGACTATTGACCTTGTTTTTTAAAGATAATATTTGACTGTATTTCCCCTTTAGGAGTTGGTGACCATGTACGTACACACGGGAGCTAAATATAGCATAGAATTTTCATTTATCGTTGAAACCCCTTTAAAAAAAAAATTGTCGTCAGTTAGACGAGCAGTAAACGGATTAGGTTGATTTGTCGCCATGGTGGTTGCACGGATTTAAGGGTATAAATCATATTTTTTGTAGAATGAAAAAATATCTATTTTCTTTTAGAATCTTATAAATGGATTATCCACAGCTTTGAAAGATTATTTTTCTGCCCGTCTATAGTACGGTTATTAATCTGATCCTTTTGGAACTAAAAAGTAATATTCAGTCATGTTGATTGGCTGAGCCTGGGGGGATGGTAAGTAGTTCAGCTGCGCGCTGGACCTCCTCTGTGCCTTTTTCTTAGCTGTACTTCCCGAACATTACACTGGCTGGAGAATTAAGTACCATATTGATCTTGTCCATTATGTTCAAATATTAATTAAGTATCCATTAGACGTAAACAAGACTGTGTGACTGCTTCTCCAGAATTATTTACATTCATAAAATGTGTGAGTTGAAATATGTTGTGGTGTGTGTGTTTTTTTTATTTTCCTTTCTTTTTTGGGGGGGGGGGGGGGGGGGCTTTGCTTGTTAATATTGTGAGGTTAAGTTAATGCAGAATGACAAAATTGTGGTCTGAAAAGATGCTGGCTGTGAATTATGCTGTCATTTGTGGTTTGAAGAAGGGGGAGGCGTTGAGCATCTGAAAGACTTAAATGAACACTCTGAGTGTCTTTGAAAGCAAATAGTCACAGACACAGGAAGAATGCGGTGGAAAGTGCAATGCTGCTTGTACCTTCATTTCTGAGACACACGGGCTGCATCTCCAGAGGGGTATCTGCATGGCCAGGTGATAATGATTAATCGCTGGCATTCCAAAAAAAGAATCTTTTCATTCTTCTTGGCTCATGGGTTCGCCTGCAGCTGGTCCCCTTATTCTGGCAGGTTGAATATGTAGATCTCGTATGTGCGGCATTTTTTTGCCTAGTTGCCTAGACAATCGCTTGCTCTCTAAGAGAATGTCTGGCTCCCGCAAGGACTTTGATGTAAAGCAAATACTAAAAATCCGATGGAGGTGGTTCGGACATCAGGCTGCTCCCATTAATCCCAACCATCAAGGGGATTTTGTGAATGGAGATCAGAGCCTTGTGACAAGTGACAGAAAGTTCACGGAGCCAAGTAACCCACCGCTGCCCTTGACGTCTGTGGGGCACCGAAGGACAAGCAATCAGGATTTCCAAAATTTGCTTTCATATCCCATGGCATCTGCTTCTGAGCAACAACCCTCCGTGGAAGTTGATGCAGGTGCTGGTGAGGCAGCGCATTGGCTGAGCAAACCAGAAGCTGAAGATGGAGCCAGTGAGGAGGACATCGACTCTGAGAGCAGTTCTTGCAGGTCAGGAGCATTTTATTCAAGAAAATTTATTGCAGGGAAAGCAACTTTTTTTTATTTTTTTGGTTTGAATATTGTCCGATTTTATAAGTGTTTGATTCAAAATTAGCTTTTTTTTTTTTTATTAATATATATTTTTTTTAATCGGCCGTAATGTGATGCAGAAAGTCCCATTGGTCAGTGTACTACATCAACGTCTAATGCAGCACTGATCTTTGTAGGGATGGGACAAGTGAGGTCTCTCGTCCCTCACTTGCTTATATATGAGCTGCATTTTAACTGTGCCAGTGACACATAATATTTTTTCTGTTAAAGGATGTCCATCAAAGCACATTACTTTCTGAGAAACCTGTGCTGAAGCTGCTATTTTCAGTCTCCTGGACTGTATGCTGGGTGTTAAAACTATGACTTTGCTTGCAATGAAGCTGAATAGCTGAACTGTCCAGGAACAGTTCTATGTCCTGGAAGTTCATAAATTGCGGCTTCCATGTGACGTTCTCGCCGATGTAAATTAACGTAAAACTGCTAGTTGTAACTCTGTGCCCTTGGAAATGGAGTGTACGTGTAGCGCTCTCATTGAGGTAACTTTTTTTGACATTCCAGTGCTGTGTCCAGTAAATAAGTTGTTGCAGTGTCTGGTGGATAACAGTGTGTTCAGAGATCCTGGTGCCCAGTGGGTATGTTGGAGCAAAGTCCTTGATGTTCAGTGATCATGTTGACTAGTGTCCATGGTGTCCCGTGGACGCGTTGGCTCGGTGTCCCGTGGACGCGTTGGCTCGGTGTCCCGTGGACGCGTTGGCTCGGTGTCCCGTGGACGCGTTGGCTCGGTGTCCCGTGGACGCGTTGGCTCGGTGTCCCGTGGACGCGTTGGCTCGGTGTCCCGTGGACGCGTTGGCTCGGTGTCCCGTGGAAAGATATTATTGAAGATCGGTTTCCCTTCTATTGACTTTATCAAGTAATTGCATTAATACATTTTAACTTTAGTTAAGCTGAATAATTCCTTTTTTTTATATCATTTCATGTAGTGTTACAAATGGCTTGTTCGCCCCTTCACATAAAACCCATTGTAAACCACATATTGAACCCTATTTAACAGTTTTTTTTTTTTTTTTTATTATTATTTTGGCTGACGAATTACATGGTCATGTTTATAGGAACTGAACATTGGCATGAACTGATCTCATCATGATCCATTATATAAAGTGGAATAAGGGTACAGGAATAGATTAATCTGTGCTATATCATAGCCTGGCCCCATTACCAGAACAATTATTACATTTCCATGCACATTCAGATCTGACAGTGACATGTACCCTCTGACGCCTGTTCCATCATCTGGATACAATTACAAGAGAAACCACATACTTCATTGACTAGAAGTAATGTAATGTGACCTTAATATGATCTCTATCTGCACACATAAGATTTCTTTATTTTTAATTTTTTTTTTCTTAAAGGGGTGTTCCAGCCTTTTTTTATGTTTTAAAAAGTCAGCAGCTACAAAAAGTGTAGCTGCTGGTTTTTAATAAACATACACTTACCTTCTCCATGGTTCCAGCGACGCGCCGGCCAGGCCAGGGCTCCGCTCCTCCCCGCCCCCCCTCTTCATTCCATTGGACAGGCGATCGCCTGGGACCTGTGACGTGTCCCAGGCGATCGCCTACAGGGAGGGGCTGCAAGAAAGGCAATTTAAGCTAATCGCCTTACCAGCCTCTCGGCGGAAGAAGGAAGTGGGACAGAAAGTCCCACTCCTCCTGAAGCCCCCACTCCCCCCCCCAAAAAAATTACATGCCAAATGTGGCATGTAAGGGGGTGAGGAGTGGGTTAAGCGGAAGTTCCATTTTTGGGTGAAACTCCACTTTAACAATTAAAATAAAATAGTGTTAGAGGACTTGTAACTTGGCAGTTGCATATTTGCACTGAATAAGAATAAAGAGAGTAGGCAATGTTCACAATTATGAATTATGACTTTATTTTTTTATTAGCATTGATGTAGAACTATATAGGCTAAGCTTTTTTTTTTTTTTTTTTGCATATAGTAGGGGAGAGTTGCAGTATAAACCCTGTCAATTTTTTTACCTTCACTTTCTGTCTCACAGCCAAAACAGGAAGTGAGAGAAAATCCCTGCAAATTAAAGGAATCTCATGGGAATCCCCCAGGTCACCAGAATTGGTGTCCCCATTCAAAGATTTCCCCTCCTTCTTCTTTTTTTTTTTTTTTTACTTTTCTGGGGACAACCCAGAATTTGGGATTTTCTTTACAATTCACTGATTATGGTAAACAGGACAAAATGAGTGAGTGCATCTCCCTAATGGGGACACAGAGCAATAAAGGCATACTAAAAAAATAAAAATAAAGTTTTATATTTTAATGCATATTAAATTCTTGAGAAGTCAAATTTTAACTTTAGCCTCGTACATCATTTTTATTTTTTTGTGTGTGTTTTTCCCATAAACGTTTGGTTAGGAGACGGTAGGATTAGTGCCTGTTCACACTGGGGCGGCTTCAAGGTTACCCGACTCTGAAGCCGCCCCGCACAGCGCGACCTCAGCGCGGCTTGCAAACAACGATGGAAGTCAATGCAAGCTGCTCCGAAGTCCCCCTAAGTAGTACACAAACCCTTTTCTAAGTCGGAGCTTCCAATAACGGTTCCCTTGCACTGCATGGAGTGCGATTTGTTAAGTGGCTATGTCGCCTGATGGGTCTCCTCGGAGTGAAGTGGTTTGTCCTTGAGCTGCTTGTGAACAGAGAAATCATCTGTGAAACTGTGAGTGGCTACCTTTACATAAGCCTGGCAGCAAACCTGATAGTTTGTTTTTTTGGCTTCTTCACCCTCGCTCTCTGGGACTGTGCAGACTGTGCCCAGTGGTTGTCAACAATGACCAGTCTTTGGTATAGTCGCGTGAAATAGCCAGTGTCAGTGGTAGGAATAGTGCCCCATTATTGGTGTCGGTGGAAGTAGTGCCTGATTCTTGGTGTCAGTGGGAGAAATAGTGCCCCATTGGTGTCGGTGGAAGAGATAAAGGCAAAGGGCTGCATCTTGGAGACCACAGAGCTATACTGTACAGTAGGCTGAAGGTTGATATCAAGTCAAATGCAGGTATTGTACTTACTACTTGCATTAAAATGTATTCAGTTATGTATTTAAGGCAAAATCCAAATTGTCTTCTGTACTGGTCCCGGATATCATTGTTGAGATCCCATGTCTTGGCTTTAGATTTTTCTTTATATCGATCTGAATTTGGGTTTTAACTGGTAGGCTAAATGGTTTTATTGGATATGAACTGAATAAATTGTGAATTGTGTAGACCCTGACATAGTTGTTGGTAGTTAGATTATGTGTGTAGGCTGTTTTAGAGACTCCAAGGAGAAATTTCCCTGCTGCAGTTCTGGTACCATAACCGAGTCATCTGCAAACCCCACAGGCCCTGTACCACAGTATCCCATGCAGGCTGTTGTAGTCTCTGCATTGTGACTACCGGTAGTTTAAATTCATTGATGAGAACATCCACAGCAGGTGAGCAGGGTTGTTCAGTACCTAAAATGGAAAATTCAGCATTTGGTAGACTTCTTGTTTAGGGTCTAGAACAGTGAGACTTGGCCAGGTTCTTAAAGTTCCATTTTGTGCCCTCCTCCCCCTCTTCTGTTTTTGGCAGGTACCCGTTCCCACCTCTGATCAGATTGCCATGGTGCTCCACCAGAAGTTCTCCACCAAGTGTCTTCAGCAGTGTCCACTGCCCGTGCCTGGCAGTGGGCACAATCAAGGGAGGCCATCATTTGACGGCCTCCCAGAACTAGCAGGCCAAGCTGTAGCTGTCATACTGCTGTAGCCATAGGCGTGCCCACGGGGTGTGCCGGGTGTGCCCAGGCACACCCTAATCATCCCTGCTGTGCTCTTTAACATACACAATGTCAGTGTATGTAACAGTCACTCAGTCGCAAATACAGCTGTGTACTGCGAGTAGGAGCCTGGGAGGAATGAGCAGGGAGGGAGTGAACTAGCCCCCACCTCCTCCACCTACTCCTGATCACTGGTTGCTATAGCCGCTTGGCGTCTGGCAACCAGTGACGTCACTGCCCACGTTGCAAGCAGAGGAGGATTTCACCTCTTCCTCCGCACTAGTGCTGCTGGGGAGTCACGCTGGTTCTCTCACCTCCAATCCAGTGACTGGCTGCTGCTTGGCTGTGAGGTGTTTCTGTTCCCACAGCTGCGAGGCATCTCTCCCTCTCACTTCCTCCCCCCTCCTGCCCATCTCACACTAACTCACGGACTGAAGTCCCCCCCCCCCTCCTCCTTGGCTCGGATGTCAGGAGGGGGAGGAGAATGGACACACTGCAATCAACAGGAGGACGGGACATGCTGATCTGAGGTTGGTACACAATATTAATGCTTGGCACTTGCAGGAGAAGGAGACACAGAGACAGGGGGCAAGTTGTCAAAGTAGAATACTAGCAATGATTTTGGGGGGTAAGAGCATGCTGTATGTGCTAGTGGGGCACTTTAGGAGGGAAGAGAAATAATTTTTTATTCAACCCCCTCTTCCAGCACAATTTCTCTCCCCTCCCAAAGTGTGCCCCTAGCACATACAGCATGCTCTTATCCCCCAAAATCACTGGCAGTATTCTTTTTTGACAACTTGCCCCCAGGCAATAGAAGATCATGGGGCCCCCTGTGTCCCCCACCCACACCTACACAAAGCCCTACCTACCTAAATCATGGGGCACACAGAAAGGCACATAGCAGGAACACAGGGTATGGGGCACACAGTAGGGTACAACACAAGGCACATGGGAAAGCACATCGTGGGGCAAAGGGCACATCAGGGGGTACACAGCAGGGCACTGAGAACATCGAAGGGCATGGGGCACATCACAGGACACATCAGGTGGTACACAGCAGGGCACAGGACACATCACAGGGCATGGGCACACAGTAGGTCACATCACAGGGCACACAGTAGGGAACATCAAGGGTCACAGGGCACATTAGGCGGTACACAGCAGGGCACAGGGCATGTGGTACACAGTAGGGCACATCAGGGAGTACACAGCACATCACAGGGCACACAGTAGGTCACATCAGGTGGTACACAGCAGGGCATTGAGCACATAGCAAAGCAAAGGACACATCACTGGGCATGTGGCACACAGTATGGCACATCTGGGGGGTACACAGTAGGGCACATCACAGGACAAGTTTGGAGGAGAAGGGAGGAACGAGACACTATTACCAAGGGAACTCCTGCAGTCCTGTTGGGGCTGAGCTCCCTACACCTGTACTGTTTCCCACGCCCCCCGCCCCCACAATGGCCAGCCATCATGGTACCTCCAGACAGGGACGTACCTAGAGCATTTGGCACCCAGGGCAGATTCTATATCTGGCACCCCCACCCCCACTTTAAAATGTAAACACACCCCATTGTGCCCCCTGCACTCCCCAATATCTCATTGTCACTATTTTGTACCCCCTCTTCACAACTGAACCCCTTTACATTACACAGCACCCTACACCTCTGGACCCCTTTACATTACACAGCACTCTGGACCCCTTTACAATACACAGCACCTTGCACCTCGGGACCCCTTTACATTACACAGCACCCTGCATCTCTGGACCCCTTTACATTACACAGCACCTCTGGACCCCTTTACATTACACAGCACCCTGCACCTCTGGACCCCTTTACATTACACAGCACCCTGCATCTCTGGACCCCTTTACATTACACAGCACCCTGCACCTCTGGACCCCTTTACATTACACAGCACCCTACACCTCTGGACCCCTTTACATTACACAGCCCCCTGGACCTCTGGACCCCTTTACATTACACAGCACCCTGCACCTCTGGACCCCTTTACATTACACAGCACCCTGCACCTCTGGATCTGGACCCCTTTACATTACAGAGCCCCCTGCACCTCTGGACCCCTTTACATTACACAGCACCCTGCACCTCTGGACCCCTTGACATTACACAGCACCCTGCACCTCTGGGCCCCTTTACATTACACAGCACCGTGCACCTCTGGGCCCCTTGACATTACACAGCACCCTGCACCTCTGAGCCCCTTTACATTACACAGCACCCAGCACCTCTGGGCCCCTTTACATTACACAGCACCCTGCACTTCTGGACCCCTACACATTACATAAACCCCCCAGCTTTGGACCCCCTGCATGTTGCACAGTCACCTCTCCCCCCTGCATGTTACACAGTCACCACCCCCCCAGGTTTGGACCCCCCACATGCTACACAGTCACCTTTCCCCCCTACACAGTCACCTCTCCCCCCCCTGCACAGTCACCTCTCCCCCCTGCACAGTCACCCCTCCCCCCTGCACAGTCACCTCTCCCCCCTGCATGTTACACAGTCATCATCCCCCCAGGTTTGGACCCCCCACATGCTACACAGTCACCTTTCCCCCCTGCACAGTCACCTCTCCCCCTGCATAGTCACCTCTCCCCCCCTGCACAGTCACCTCTCCCCCCCCTGCACAGTCACCTCTCCCCCCCTGCACAGTCACCTCCCCCCCGCACAGTCACCTCTCCCCCCCTGCACAGTGACCCCCCCCCTGCTGCACAGTCACCTCTCCCCCTCGCTGCACATTCACCTCTCCCCCACCCGCATGCTACAGAGTAACCCACCGCCCCTAGCATTTTGCACAGTCACCAACCCTTTCCCTCCCCTTCCTACCTTACTCACATACAGGGAGCGACACAGCAGTGCTGAACAGAGGGCGGGAAATACTGAAGTTAACTTTTCATAATAACAATGATTGGTTGCTAGGACTACCTTTCAGCCCTTTCATTTGAATGGGTTGAAACCATGCCAGTCTGCACCAAGAGCTGTGCATGCGCTACTTTACAAAACGCACAGGAACTGGATCGCATGGTACTGCTGATCATACATTCTGGTGCAGGCAAAAAACACTGCATTTTCTACCTGCATTTGGGTAGTCATTGACCCCTTGGCACCGGCCACACACAAATATGCAGCTTCTCTGTGCCTGGGCCTTGGCACAGAGAGGTCACATATTTGAATGAATTGCGATCAGTAGTCAGCAAAAAAATGTCAATATCATCTTTTTGTGGGGGTGGGGGTGAACGTGTTTTTGAGCTTTGGTTTGAGGTGCACACCCTAATGCAATAGGCTGCGCACGCCTATGGCTGTAGCACAGCCGGCAACTAGCGTATATACTCGTGTATAAGCCGAGTTTTTCAGCACATTTTCTTTGTGTGCGCTGAAAATGCCCCTCTCGGCTTATACTCGAGTCACCTTTTTGTGCCTGATCTTCCACACTTTGGGGACCCGGTACTGGCCGACCGTAGGTCCCCTGGACCCCAAACTTGGCACACATGTCCTTCCTCCTCTACAAGTGTGCAAAGTTTATAATCCAGGGGACCTATGGCTGGGGAGCACCGATTTTTCAAAGCTGGACACCCCTTCTATAGACTACCATGTTAAACAGTCATTTCTCCGGTGAGTTTGGGCATCCGGAACCGGACGGCCGTAGGTCCTCTGGACCCGTAACATGGCACTCCCCCTCGGTTTTCATCTGGTGATCTGGCCAGTAAGGCATCTCCTGTATTAGAGTGCCCCCAATCCAGATGAAGTAGCACAGGAAGCACAGCAGTCAGCAGCATTGTCAGTCTGGTGGGGGGGGGGGGGTAGAGTAGTGTAAAATGTACTAGCCGATACAAATATACTAACAAATTAACAAAGGTGAGCAGCACTTCCAGTGCTATGAGGTATTTTGTAGTGTAAAACGGCAAGGACAACGGTAATACCAAAGAACTGAGCGGATGCCGACCTCCTCGGATGGGGTAATGCAAAGGAGCATGATAAAATATAAGGCACACAAATGAAAAAAAAAAAAAACTGGTCATTGTATGAACCTTTGCCAGTGTTTTAAATGGTTTGTCTCATCCCTTTAAAATGCTATATCTGGAAGAGGATGTGTTCTTTTGAAAACCGACTTACTGGCTGGATCACCAGATAAAAATTAAGGAAAGAAAACAAATGCAGCCCCCACATCTAAGAATTGGTAAGCGGCAATATGTCTGCTTTTGGGTTTTATACTGTGTTTTAATAAACGCCTATAACAAAATGCTTCCATTGCAATATTTAAATGGCCAAATAAGAGAAGTTCGTTGCTGGGGTTTACTAACACTTTAAATTTATTAATAATTACAGTGCTGCAATAATTTATCTTGTATCTGCCTAGAGTTCAGCTTTAAACAAAATTATTTGAGCGTAAAATTATTAAAAAGCAGCTGGGTGCTCTGATCTATTAAATCGGAGGTAACCTTTTATTGAGCTTCATATTCCATTTTATCTTCTTTGATTATTTTTTTGTGTGCTAGATTATAAAGCTCATGGCAATCATATTTCTGCTCGTTTCATAGCAACCCATATGGAGACTCTGGAATATCAAGGATTGTTTTCACCATGTGTTCTGATTTTATTTCAGCCCAGCTTGCACTGTTTACTGGGCTATGTAGAGTCAATGCTGTACATTTCAAGAAGTTTTAGGATCACCCCGTCCTACACCTGAGCAATTCAATCTGAGCAAAGGATACAGAAGCAGAGCTTTAGTGAAAGCCTGCAATAGAGCTATAGGCTTCTGTATTATACTAAAAACTCAATCAAACGTGGCTGGTCCTGCCACCTGCTGCCCCCAATGCTCTTGTATGTAATGGGAGACTTTAGTGATAAATCAAGAATATGTGAGCCCTTAATTTGTAGAACAACACATTCAGTTTACAAATAAAAAGAAAAATGTGTAAAAATAAATGTGTGTGTGTGTGTGTGTGTATATATATTATGTGTGTGTGTATGTGTGTGTGTGTGTGTGTGTGTATGTATATATATATATATATATATATATATATATATATATATATATATATATATATATATATATTATATATATATATATATATAAAATATATTAGAAGTAATCTTTGTTCACAGCTGCATAAGGGACTTGGAGAGGTGGGGATTGAGAACAGCCATACACTGATCTTCCCAGTGAATTGCTGTGCAAGGGGGGGGCGGGTGTCAGCATAATTCTGATCACCGGAAGACAGACTGTTTTCCCAGCACAGCTGGAAAACTGACCACGCTGGGATGGCAGTGCTGTTTTGTCTAGTCAGTTGGATATTGCTTTGTCTGGTCAGTTTGAAAAAAGAAAGCAGGGGGGACTGGCAGGATCACCAGGTATTTGACATGAAGAAAGCAATACAAAGAGAGCAGGATACTTCTTTCCACAAGTGCAGTGAACATTGTATTACGAGCATAATCCATTCCAGGAGAATGCTTGTAATCCAAAGTACTTGCATATCAAAGTGAGTTTCCCCATAGAAATCAATGGAAACAAAGATAATTTGTTCCCCATTCACTTCTATGGCATGCAATACCGCATTTTGTCATATAGATCCTATGTTCTTTATCACATGGGAAGGCTTTCCACAGGATATTGGAAAATATGTGTCCATTGTGCCAAATGAGCATTTGTAAGGTTCGATTACATAAGATGATCGCTTGCAAGTTTGGCATTTTGATTCAACACAAAAGTCTGTTTTTTGTTTTTTTGCTGGTCACTTTTTAAGCATCTACACACCAAACCTACAGTGCGGAAAATAAGTATTTGAACACCCTGCTATTTTGCAAGTTCTCCCACTTGGAAATCATGGAGGGGTCTGAAATTGTCATCGTAGGTGCATGTCCACTGTGAGAGACATAATCAAAAAAAAAATTCCAGACATCACAATTTATGAATTTTTAACTATTTATTTGTATGATACAGCTGCAAAGAAGTATTTGAACACCTGTCTATCAGCTAGAATTCTGACCCTCAAAGACCTGTTAGTCTGCCTTTAAAATGTCCACCTCCACTCCATTTATTATCCTAAATTAGATGCACCTGTTTGAGGTCATTAGCTGCATAAAGACACCTGTCCACCCCATACAATCAGTAAGAATCCAACTACTGAATGAATGAATGAAAACTTATATAGCGCAGCACATGCAAAGTAAATCGCCTCTGGGCGCTCAACATGACTACTAACATGGCCAAGACCAAAGAGCTGTCCAAAGACACTAGAGACAAAATTGTACACCTCCACAAGGCTGGAAAGGGCTACGGGGAAATTGCCAAGCAGCTTGGTGAAAAAAGGTCCACTGTTGGAGCAATCATTAGAAAATGGAAGAAGCTAAACATGACTGTCAATCTCCCTCGGACTGGGGCTCCATGCAAAATCTCACCTCGTGGGGTCTCAATGATCCTAAGAAAAGTGAGAAATCAGCCCAGGACTACATGGGAGGAGCTGGTCAATGACCTGAAAAGAGCTGGGACCACCGTTTCCAAGGTTACTGTTGGTAATACACTAAGACGTCATGGTTTGAAATCATGCATGGCACGGAAGGTTCCCCTGCTTAAACCAGCACATGTCAAGGCCCGTCTTAAGTTTGCCAATGACCATTTGGATGATCCAGAGGAGTCGAGGGAGAAAGTCATGTGGTCAGATGAGACCAAAATAGAACTTTTTGGTCATAATTCCACTAACCGTGTTTGGAGGAAGAAGAATGATGAGTACCATCCCAAGAACACCATCCCTACTGTGAAGCATGGGGGTGGTAGCATCATGCTTTGTGGGTGTTTTTCTGCAAATGGGACAGGGCGACTGCACTGTATTAAGGAGAGGATGACCGGGGCCATGTATTGCCAGATTTTGGGCAACAACCTCCTTCCCTCAGAGCTTTGAAGATGGGTCGAGGCTGGGTCTTCCAACATGACAATGACCTGAAGCACACAGCCAGGATAACCAAGGAGTGGCTCTGTAAGAAGCATATCAAGGTTCTGGCGTGGCCTAGCCAGTCTCCAGACCTAAACCCAATAGAGAATCTTTGGAGGGAGCTCAAACTCCGTGTTTCTTAGCGACAGCCCAGAAACCTGACTGATCTAGAGAAGATCTGTGTGGAGGAGTGGGCCAAAATCCCTCCTCCAGTGTGTGCAAACCTGGTGAAAAACTACAAGAAACGTTTGACCTCTGTAATTGCAAACAAAGGCTACTGTACCAAATATTAACATTGATTTTTTCAGGTGTTCAAATACTTATTTGCAGCTGTATCATACAAATAAATAGTTAAAAAAATCATACATTGTGATTTCTGGATTTTTTTTTTTTGATTATGTCTCTCACAGTGGACATGCACCTACTATGACAATTTCAGACCCCTCCATGATTTCCAAGTGGGAGAACTTGCAAAATAGCGGGGTGTTCAAATACTTATTTTCTGCACTGTATTAAACGGTGGTTTATGGAGGTGACTTTGTGTACAGTGGCACAGGACCTTCCCTAAAGTGTTATCACAATGTCGGAAGCATACAATTCCCTAGAAGTTTGGACTGTATGCTGCAGCATTAACAATACCCTATGCTTGTACTATATTCTGTAATATTACCATCCCTTTGTATTGTAGTCTGCACCATTAAAGGCTAGTTTACACTTGTGTTGATTAGTAACACACATTAAAGCACCTACCGCTTGAACATCTTTTTTTTTTTTTTTTTGTGTGTGTTTTTGTGATGCTATTTTGAAGCTATAAAGTCTCACTAAACCCACATCATAGAAACTATCAATAAATGGTGTATGGCATGCTGTTCATACTCTCAGTCAATACGAGATTTGATTTCAGTACTCTGCCAAAAACCTGCTACTGTCTGCACCTTCTCTTCATGTTTCCCAATTCAACTAGCGATTTCACGGCTGTGGAGGCAACTCTGCACATGCTCAGTTTTCAGTGAGTTTCTATGCTGAGCATTTCATCCCTATCACATCCGAGCAGCCCATGTGAATATAAAGTCGCACATGTGGACGTATACACCGTGGTAAATGACAGCCCACTCCCTCCCTCCTCAATGCCCATTAACCAGCTATACACAGTGGGGGTGGGATATTACATATAGATTAATGGAGGCTTCATGTCTCATTCTTGGACACAGGCTGCAGGGGCATGACAAAGCCTGTGACTGGCAGAAATCCACTCATACCATATTATTGCCAAAAATAAAGATTTGATTTCAAATATATATTTGTGTCATAATATCAATAAATGGTTTTAAATTAATTATTTTTACTCTGTACTCCCCAAAGTTTTTTTTTTAACATGTGACCAGCAGCAGGGGACTAAAAGCTCCTCCTGCTTATGTTTTCCCTGCAGACAGGCTGGGAAAAAGCTGGGTCATGTGACAGCTGTATATTGATTAGGAACAAGGTAATTTTTTATTCAAATTTACAGTGCCATCATTCATATACAGAAATTGAAGAAACAAAGTAAATTGTTCCAAAAGTGAAACTTGTGCTTTAAAGACTCCTGACCGTTTGGCATGTCATTTTTTTGGGGGGGAGGTACCTAGTTTTGACAGGTACCAGCTCCCACTTCTGCTCGCCTCGCCACGAGCAGAAGTTCTCCTCTCCCCCTCCCTTCCTGCAATCTTCTGGGCACCTCACAGGTCCCAGTAGATTACCCAGCCATTCAGTACATGCAGCGCGACTCGGGTGCCCACACTTGCAATGCCGGCGCCGTGGAGAGGCAGAAAAGCAATGCTACAGACTACACTTCTTGTAGCTGCTGACCTTAAATAAACAAACGGTTTAAACTCCTCTTTAAACCCTGTGTGCTATCACTTTAATGTAGCTTGGAAATGCCCTATGTGTGTTGTGTTTTTTTTTTTGTTTTTTTTTTTACAAAGGGGAAGTGATGATGAGGAAGTCACCCAGATTTGAGGCATGCATATGGTATTTTTTTTTGTTTCGTTTTTTTACTTTGGGGTTTTTGGTGGCTCAGTAATACTCCCACTCATCAGTTTCATGGCTTATTAGTACCCCAACTCAGCAGATCTCCAGCTCATAGGTTTCTCGGCTTAGTAGATCCCCCACTCTGCAGTTTCCTGGCTCACCAGATCCCTTAGGCCGTGTACACGCGGCAGAGAACCTCGACGGGCAGAACACATCGTTCCGCCCGTCGAGGTTCTCTGCCGGCCGTCGAAATCGGCGACCCGCCCGTCGGGAATGGCAACCAGCCATTCATCCAGGCGGGCCGTCGAGCAAATAGAGAGCGTGCTCTCTATTTCTGCTCGACGGGCTTCCCGACGGGAAGCTCGCCGAGAGTGTACACACGGCCGAGGTCCTCGCTGGAATGCAGCTTCCAGCGAGGTTCTCGCTGGTTTCCAGCGAGAACCTCGGTCGTGTGTACACGGCCTTACTCAACATTTACCCCACTCTCTGTTCTGCTGAAACTCCGCTCTACTGATCTCCTGCATTTTATTTAGTGTGAGCTGCTTTTATTTTCATTCAGAGAGCTTAAAAAGCACCTTAAATGCCACATTTTGCAGACGGTGTAAAAAAAGACCCATTAGTGCCCTTCGCTTTTTTTTTTTTTTTACGTTGTAAGGGCCCTTTCACACGAGCGGACGAACGGTCCGCTTTTCATAAGTCCGTATGGGATTGCAGACGTTAGCGGATAAGCATCTGCTAACGTCCGTAATCATCCGCCTCCGTCGCGATCCGGTTTTTCGGAAGGAAGAAAATCCTATTTTTCTTCCGTCTGGCGGATCGGATCAGATGAATACGGACCGTATTCATCCGATTCCCCATAGAGGAGAGCGGAGGAAAGACAGGGTGGTCCCTGCACAGTGTGCGGGGACCGCCCTGTAAGCTAACAGCTCAGCAGGGATTTTACGGAGGAATCCCCGCTAAGCAAACGGGCTAACGGAGCGGATCAATACGGATCCGCCCTGTGTGAAAGAGCCCTAAAAGCCTCACTTGTGTAGATAATAAAAAGACTGCTGATGGCCTTGGCCATCTTGGATGTGATGTCTGTTGACTCAGAGCTGTCACTCAAGTGACACATTGGGGGTTATTTACAAAAGGCAAAATCACTTTGCACTAAAAGTGCACCGCAAGTGTTCTTGGATGTGCAGTCACTGTAGATCTGAGGGGGACATGCAAGGAAAATGGGGGAAAAAAAAAAAACACCATTTTAGCTTGCACGTGAATGGATGATAAAATCGATCAATTGGTATCGGTGAGTACTTGATAAAAAGTAAATGGTATTGGTATTTTTTTTTATTATTTTTTTTTCTTCTTTTCTTTCTCCTTTTTTTTTTTTTACCTGTGTTTTTTTTTTTACCTGTTTTTTCTAAAAACATGCAGCTTGCAAAGTGATAGGATGAGAACATTTGCTAGGAAGTCAATAATGTTAGGGGAATTGTTGTAATAAAGGCAGTTCCCCTTTAAAGATCAAGAGTATGCCCCCCCCCCCCCCCTATAATTTCAGGGAAAGAGCTTTTTCCTTTGTAGAGAGAAAAAGCTGCCCTCATTGGGAAACAAATGATATCCAGATTTATGTTAAATTGTTACATTGTCCTGACATTGCAGCAGTTCTCTCTGCATAATGTTCCCTTGGCATTGTATACCAAGCATATTACAGCTTTGGTAATAAAATGCTTTGACGGCTTTGTGTTTTATGATCACAATAATGATTTAGAAAAAAAACAATGGCAAGAAAGTCATTTAATTGTTCAGAGTTTGTAGATCAGAATTGTTTATCACCAAATATGGTTTTTCTGTGGATGCTCTGGAGTGTAAACTGAAGATGGTTATTTATAACCCTCACTGATTCAATCAGTTATGTTTTGTGTTGCAGAAGGTTGGGAGAAGTTGAAAGAAGTCGTCCTCTTCCCTTCTTCCTGCAGGCCTGGAAAAATATTTTCAAAATCTAAGAAACAGTTCAAATATGTCAGGAGCCAGTCAGTATAAAGGCCGCTTTAATCTTACAGCCTGTGTAGGTTGGAGGTCCAGTTATTGGGTTAGAGCTGATAGTACAGGTTTCTATTAATGCCAGAACTGATTCTCTTCCCATCAAAGAAAGCATGTCGGAGGTCAACTGTCCGGTGCCCAATATGACGGCACCAGCCCTAATGCTCATCTTTACTTCTCTCCCTACCACTAGGGATAAGCAAACCGGGAAAGTTTGGTTCATAGGGGGTTCAGCAACTCTAGAGGGAAGTTCACACACCCTGCTTATAGGGCCAAACCCCAATGAAGTCTGTACGAGCTGAACCTTGCAATTTTATTCTGCCTGTTTCACAGCTAATTTGCAAGCTATGGTTAAGGCCTCATTCACGCTGGACATTCTAAAAATGGCAGTAGCATTAGCTGTAGCCGTAGAATGAGTTTTGCAGTAGTGTGTTTGTTTGTTTTTTGTTTTTGTTTTTTTAGCTTCCCTTTTTAGTTTTGCTAAAAAAAAGAAAAAAAATACTCCCACAAAAGCTTATAGCTCATAAATGCTGAAAAGCTGTTTTTTTTTATTGCGTTTTCATTGGTTTTAAGCTTTTATCAGAGTTGGTGTGTTTTTTACAGCTGAAAAACTCCTCTTAAAACACACTAGTTGTGGGCAGGGGCAGGCTGTCCATTGAGGAACTCGGGCACTGCCCGAGGGCCCCATGCCACTAGGGGGCCCCATCAGGGTTGCCAGGCTCATTAGAACCAGGGACAGTATGTAAAAATCTGTTTGTTTTGGGTTTTTTTTTTTTACATCTGTCCCTGATATGTCCAAAACCTACATGCTTTTGATGTGAAAATCCTGAGATTTTAGCTGCCCCGCCTCTGTACTGCCACCTGGCTTGGTGGTCATCTGTAAGCCTGGGGGCCCCATAATCTTCAATTGCCTGGGGCCCCCATGAGTTGTCAGTCCGCCCCTGGTTGTGTTTTTTTTTTTTTTTTCCAGCCAAGATACTTCTCTGACAAAAATGCTGATAAACATAGGATAATGTGCCCCCATTTGGCAAGGATTGAACTCTTATTAATGCCCAGAGTAGAATTTAAAAGGATTTTTAATAACTTAATCCTTTAATGCAGGATCCCTCCATGCTATCAGACCAACAGCTTCAGTGGTTGCAGGTACCACATCACATAAAATGCAGGGCCAATAACCCTGAACTGTAGGTAAGGACACCAAGGTACCACTCATAAGCCTGCTGCCAGGGGAGCAAGTAATGAGGTACTTGGGTTTTACTGGTATCCTAGACCTAAAGAAAATGTAACTTTTGCAGTGTGGGTGAGCCCCACCGCAAAGGTTTTTTGTGAATAAAGCTGCCTGTGTTTCCCTGCTTCCCTGTTAACATTCCATCAGCTTGGTGTTTGGGTGGGCAGACTGGCCAAAAACAAAGGGTTTAACCTGGACCTGAAAATCATACTTGCATAATGTATACATGAATGTGATCCAGTGAAAATTGCATACATGAATGTGATCCAGTGAAAATTGCACTGTTCAAAAGTACTCGGGTAGCCTCAGCTGCTGGGTATTATGGCACTACGTGGCTCGTTCCAGAGATTACTTAAGAAGCAAAGCATGATGGTGACAAGTAATGCATAATTATCTGTAACCATCTATGAATGGTGGTGGTGCCAAAAGAGTGATCCAAGCCAAAATGCAATCAGCGTGGGATCTGGATTGGGAATCAGGTATATTTGCTTCACTAGGTAAAAAAAGTACCTGGCAGGGGGGTTACAGTGGGTGGGCGGCAGATAGGCTTTTGACCAGAGTTGGACTTCACAGAACATTTTTCCTGTGTAGCTAGTATGAACCAGCTCTTAATCAAATAGCCACATCTGTGCATTTTATTCTGCCAAATATCTTCAGAGATTTGCTTATCTTCTTTTAAATGACACAAATGAGAGTCCATTTTGCAGGCATTCCACAGCAACTCATTAAATATGTCTCCTTATTCTTATGGGTAGCGAAGCTCCTATCTTATTTAACTTTTTCTGCAATTTAGATGTCTTGTAAAAAAAGCATGTGGTATTTGTTCCTTTTAGGACTTCAAACAGCAACCAAACAATATCATCCTGCCAGACAATGGAGCCATGTGCCCAAGATGAATTCTTCCAGTCCCTCAACCATGCCGAGCAGACCTTCAAGAAGATGGAGAATTACCTCCATCACAAGCAACTGTGTGATGTGATTCTGATCGCTGGCGATCATAGGATTCCTGCACACAGGTAAGTCCTAAAGATTTAATCAAGGAAAATGGTGCAGGAGGAGGCAAAAATGGTTCACATGGTGGCCAGTGCTTGGCAATCTGTATGTAAAGTCAGATGTGTAAAATGTGAATTTTAATTTCTGTGTGTGCTTCCCACCTGCGCCCTATTCGCATGGGTTACCCATGTGGATCTGCCGTGGGTAATTGCAAATGGATCCATACACAAAAGCACAGCCAGCAGGAAGACCTGACATGGCTCTACTACACTTTTGTTATACAATTAAGTATTTTCCTTGTTCCCAGCCTGTGCTTGGATAGTGAAGAGGAAATTGACTGAGCTCATATGTCAGCATGTTCCTTATTAGAGCATAGGCACTGCAGCTCAGCTCATTGGTTTCATTATAGAGCTCCACCCTCTCTTTCTGAGCTGTGGTGTACTGAGATGGCAATTTGAAATAATTGCACATACACTTCTAATTAGTATATCTCCATGAGAAACTTAAAGTGGTGCTCCCACTTAAAACAAATATTAAAAGCCAGGAGCTACAAATGCACCAGCTGCTGACTTACTATATGGACACTCCCTTGTCCATGGTGTCCGCGATGTCGGCAGCCGAAGCCGAACAATCGCTCGGCTGCCCCCACCGCCATCCTTGGTGAGGAAATCAGGAAATTAAGCATTGCGGCTTCAATTCCCAGTTCCCTACTGCGCATGCTCAAGTAGCGCTGCGCGTCTTCACTGGTCCCCGCTGTGTGGGAGCTGTGTGTCTCCCAGAAGCCAGCGGGGGCACAAAGTAGGCGCCGGAAGTGGCATAGATCACCGAGGTGATCTATGCTAGGAAGTGGGAGCAAATGCTGTATTAGACAGGTATCTGCTCCCCCCTGAAAAGTGCCAAACGTGACACAGTAGGGGGGAGGGTTCCAAAAAGTGGAAGTTCCATTTTTTTTTTTTAACTGCTTGCCGACCTGCCGCCGTCATTTTACTGCGGCAGGTCGGCTCTCCTGGGCGAGAGCCCGTAGCTCACGTCGGCTCTTTTAGCGGCCTCTAGGGGGTGCGCGCGGCACCCGCGATTGCTCGGTACAGAGCGAGGACCGGGAGCTGTGTGTGTAAACACACAGCTCCCGGTCCTGTCAGGACGGAAGATCAGTGATTTCCCCTTGTAAATCCACCCCCCCATACAGTTAGAACACACCCAGGAACATACTTAACCCCCTTCCCCACCCGTAGTGTTAACCCCTTCACTGCCAATGGCATTTTTATAGTAATCCAATGCATTTTTATAGCACTGATCGCTATAAAAATGCCAATGGTCCCAAAAAAGTGTCCGCCATAATTTTGCAGTACTGAAAAAAAATGCTGATCGCCGCCATTACTAGTAAATGTTTTTAATAAAAATGCTATAAAACTACTCCCTATTTTGTAAACGCTATAATTTTTGCGCAAACCAATCAATAAACGCTAATTGCGATATTTTTTTATTTTTTTTTACGAAAAATATGTAGAATACGTATCGGCCTAAACTGAAAGAAAAAATTGTTCTTTTATATATTTTTTAGGGATATTTATTATAGCAAAATGTAAAAAATATTGCATTTTTTTTTTCAAAATAGTCGCTCTATTTTTGTTTATAGCGCAAAAAATAAAAACCGCAGAGATGATCAAATACCACCAAAAGAAAGCTCTATTTGTGTAAAAAAAAAAGGACACCAAATTTTGTTTGGGAGCCACGTCGCACGACCGCGCAATTGTCAGTTAAAGCAACGCAGTGCCGAATCACAAAAAGTGCTCTGGTCATTGGGTAGCAATATGGTCCGGGGGTTAGATGGTTAAAGTGAAATTTTGAGCTTAACCTTAACTGCTCTTAAAAATGTCCCCTATTTGCTCCTAACACCTATTCTTGGTAACCTGCATAAGAAAAATGTGTATACTTATCTATTTTCAGCCTGGTCCGGTCCGGACATGTAATTCCACTCTCCTGTGTCCACCAGCACAGCTGCAGCGGAGAGGAGCGCCGACAACAGATGGGCCATTGAAGTCTATAAGTAATGTAACGGCTCCAGGCTTTGCTAGCCGTTGTCGGGACGCTCTCTCCTCTCCCCTGCAAAGCCACACAGGGGATCTCTTGTGACGGACCAGAGTGAAAATGGGTAGATATACAGATCTTTCTTGCACAGCTTAGATAGGCCACCTAGGCTTTGAGGAAGGGGGTACGCCCCAGAAACGCGTCATCTACATTGGTGTCTAGGGTCCGACTGGCAGGTGCCGTGAGGTCCAGTTTTAGCTGTTTTAAATGCGCTTACTACTGAATGTTTGTAAGTAGGACCATTGCTTTTTATTTTGTGTTTATTAAAACGTATAAGTGGTAATGCACAAGGTCGGTGCGCCCTCCTTTCTTTTCTTTTGCTTCTGTCAGCACATGCTGCTCGATTACCAACCAAATAATAACAACCTTTCATTGCTTTCAAGTTATGATGATTTAGAGCAGCTTCTTCAAACTGCATTTGTCAGGAAGGTGTATTAAATTATGCATCAGCGTTCATAGTTTTAGCACACAGATGTCAGATGTAAAATGAATTAGTTATTACATTCTGAAGACTGAATAAAACGAGTCTCTTAATCTTGACTTTTTTCAGGCTTGTCCTGTCTTCGGTGTCGGACTATTTTGCTGCAATGTTCACCAGTGATGTTCGAGAAGCCAAGCAAGATGAAATTAAAATGGAAGGTGTTGAACCCAACGCGCTGTGGGCCTTAGTTCAGTATTCCTACACAGGTAATCTATTTGCTTGTTATGCAGAGTGAGTAGGCATTACTTTGCAAACAAATTTTATTTCTACAAAAGTGCAGTCTATAATAAATCGGAAAAGACTAAAAACTTCTCCCTCTCTCACGGGTTCCGAACTTCTGCCCATTATCAGCAAATGTGAGTAAGGTTGCGGGACTAAAATAAAATTAAAAAAAATCCCAATTATTGATGGATAAGGAAACCCCATTCTTTTGAGAGAAATGCTCTTTAAACCGGTTTTATGAGAAACGTTTCCCTCTTTCTGTTATAGTGAAAACTCCACAATTTGATTTCTTTTTTTTGAGTCCCCAAGACTACTAAAGAGAGTAAAGCCTCATACACACGCACAGTTTTCTCAGCAAGAAAGCTGCTGGCAGCGCTTTCTTGGCGAGTAAACCGTCTGTGCGTACGAGGCTTTGAGGTTTCTCGTCAAGAAAACTGCCCAGAATCTCGACGAGAAAATTAGAAACCTGAGCGTCTGTATGCTTGAAATGACTTTGACGCATTCGCGGTAGCTTCCAAGGCATAGGTAGGGTGTAGCAAGATGGCATCGAATGTGATGAGCGCATGACGTCACCGCGATCGTGCCATTCAAAAGAACGGCGGTTCTTTTGATTGGAGTGAGTGTGCACTCAGCCGACAAGAGATTCTTGGCAAGAATCTCATCAGGAAAAAATATTTTTTTCCTGACGAGATTCTGGACCGTGTATATAGGGCTTTAATCTCTCTAATGGTGACACAGACCAGAATACAAAACTGAAATGCGTTCCAACTCTCATCACTCTGTTAAAAACTAAGCAAAAAAGTTTTGGCTTAGATGCACTTTTTTAATGTGATCTGTTTACTTGGCAGAAATAAGTTGTGTACCAAGCTGAAAGGCATGCAAAAAATCCCTGTACACTTTGCTATTGTTTGGAAGAGTCGGTGTCTGTAAAATATATTTAATTTTAGAGTCCATATTACAAGAAGCATGTGTAATCTTGTAGACGGACTGGTGCTCTCAAACTTCTGGGCATGTGCACCGAGATTTCCATACGCCTAGTCTAAATCTCCTATGATTACAGCTTGCTGATGGCTTTTTAAAAAATTACGTTTTTATGCTGTTCCCTAAAAGACCAGTTAACACCAGAACAACCCGCGTTCTGTGTGCGTTTCCTACACTGTGCTCCAAATGCACTGCAGTTGCGATCTGCAGTGGGTGTCAGTGTTGACCTAACTACACACCCAAATGCAGGTTGCAAATGCAGTGCGTTTGTTTCCACCAGATCGCATAGTACATTAGTACCACGTGATCCAGTTGCTGTGCATGCACTTAAATGAATTGCCAAAAATTGTCCTGCACCCGAATCGCATGTAAATCGTGCAGGAATGCACAGGACGTTCCTGTGCATTTCATGGTGTGAACCGGCCCTTAGGCTGGCTTTACACCTGTGCAGTAACGTTCTCACCCACCCCCAGCACAAAGAAAACTGTTTTTTTTTTTGAGAAGGCACAATAGTGCGATACTGTGGGCGTGATCAGAATCTATTGCAACTGTGCAAAGTAAACGGCTTCTAACTTCAGCTTGTTCCGTTTTTTTTTTGTCAAAGATAAATTGAAGTTGATGCAGAGTTAAACCAGATTCTGCATGCTCCGGTCCTAGTGCACCCCCCCTCCCCCCCCCCACCATGTGTTGCATTAGGCTGCAATAAACACACATTGGCGTGTCATTCAATATGAATGGTCCTGAAACATCCTAATGCATGCATTGTGTGCATCACTGTAGGTCTTATTCTGGAATCAACGATGGCCATGTGCATTAGACATTTTTAGGCAGACCAAGGGTGGGCTGCTTTGTTTGGATACATTCCAATGAAAGCCACACTTGTTAATAAATTATGTGCATAAATGCTGTAGCCAGATTGCAAAACAATAAAAGATTTCATGGGCATCGATACTCCACCATACGCATATATATTGGTGAATCAAGCCCAATAAAGCGACACGAGAATTGAGGCCTGCCAGCAGTATAGAGATGGCCTCTTTCACGAACATCCGCATTGCCTCAGTCCAGCTATACATCATACAAACATGTACATATTTCACAGCAATGCTGTCTGTCTTGATATATAAAGATGTCAGAATCCACATTTAAGGTATTGACATGCATGTCTCGATTTAATGTTGTGCAAAGACATCAGATGTGGAAACCATAACCATTATGGCAGACACTCCTATGAAGATGGCAGGTAAAAACAAGTATGGGGAGAACTCCCTTTTAATTAGTCCAAATTGCAGTCACACCTCACATAGGAAGGAGGCTACCAGAAGTGTGGACAATGTAATACAGTATCTTACAGATATTTATGGTATCTTGCTCCATATACAGCTCACTGAACCATGTGTAAAAATCATAAGCTTGCACAGTCAAGATAGGAACTGTGGGCCTATCCAGTTCTAGGAATACTGAGTGTGAAATCGCAATATAGTGCTGTATGGTGATGACAGCATCTGGCCAGCATGCTCTGGATAGAAATGATTGGGGGGAAGTAGAGAAGGCCTGCTCATGCTCAATAGGACCAAGCCTGCCTGTTCAGTGGAAATGATTCTTTGAGCATTAAAGCCAGGCAATTTGGAGGCTTACTTTGCGCTGGTTGTACAGGAGCAGAGTCTAGGGTTTTTGGCCTCATAAACTTATGAAGGGGAATGTGTCCTTCAGGCTCTACCATTAACGTCAAAAGAGCAAGAAATATTCTGGTATTTTTTCAAGCATCATGCAAGAAAGAGGTAACAAGTGATGCAACGCTCAGGTGTGAACAGGCCCATTTAGAAGAATAGGATTGTTTATCTTGGGGGTTGATGCGCTTCAGCAATTGAGCAGCAAAACTCTCAGGTGTGAATGGAAGATAATGTGAAGGCAGTGTAGTAAAGCCTCGTACACTCGATCAGATTTCCATCGGACAAATCGGTGGAATTTTGTGCGAAGGGCATTGGCCGTGAACTTGTTCTTCATACAGACGTCAGAACCTTTTCAGCCAACATGCACCAAACTATGTGTTTTTTCTGCTCTTTAGCGCCACCCTTTGGGCACCTTCTGCTAATGTTGTCTTATGGTTAGCATTGGTTTGGAGCATGCGTGTTTGTACTTTTAAATTTTAGTCCGATGGACTTGTGTGCACAAGGTCAGATAATCCACTGGCACAAATTTGTTGTCGGAAAATTTGAGAGCATGCTATCCCACATTTGTTGTCGGAAATTCTGACAACAGTTGTCCGAGGAAGCGGACAAATGGTTGGATTATACGACAACAACCCTGCCATCACACAATTGTCGGACAATCCGACCGTGTGTACGGCCTTTATGCCGCGTACACAAGATCATTTTTCAGCATGACAAAAAACGTAATTTAAAATGATCGTGTGTGAGCTACACATAATTTTTCAGGTTCTGAAAAACGACAAAAAAAAATTTGAACATGCTGCATTTTTAAAGTTGTTTTAAAATATATATAGTAAATGGATGTGACCTGACACACACACTAATAGAACACATGGCGGCCTCCATCCCTAATTTGGTATATAAAGGAGAGGAGTTTGTGGGACTTTAAATGAGGGAGCGCCATGTCAAAGGGAAAAATGACATAAAATTTGATTTACAGTACATGATTTATTGGTTACAATCTTATATACATGTCAAATATTTTGTATCAAATAGATAGGTAGTCACAAGACTTACTCTAAATATGCTGCTACATAGCATGCAATACACAAATAAAAAACAGACATGGCAGATATACATAATAATATAGATCAATTAGAAAATGTATGAGATATGAACAGGTGATTGTTGGCATCTAGTGGCACTCTACGCGTTTCCTGGCATTACAGCCATTCATCAGGAGTGTTTTAAAAATGGTATACTGAAAACAAAAATAAACAAGAATAAATGATAATGCCTAATAAATAGAAAAGGACAGGGACTGTGTCCCAACAGGATGGAAAAAGTTGGGAGACTTACTCTACAACCTCGAGACCCGGTCCAGTGTCTGCCAAGGAGAAGAGGGGCAGATGCATGACATCCCCCCGGGGTTGAGACGGGGAAACCCTCCAAGGACGGAGAACAGCGCCCGGAGCAGGAGACGGTGGTCACGGCCTGATCCAAATTACTATGTGTGCCCAATAGGTGCATAATGTGCCTAAAACAAGTGTATGAAGAAATTGAGAAAGAGTTAAATAGAGAAGCAGTATAGCAATGTGTTCCCATAAGGGGATTGCATAGAGAAATGTGCAAGCAACAGAGCCAGAAAAGGAAAAGAAACATACCATCAGTAGTGGCTTCCCCGCCCAATCTCGTGTGTGGTCAAAGATGGAAAAGACATCAAATTGATGTCACTGATACTGTATATACAGCGTCAATGCATGACGCCGATGCGCAGGAGTCCAACCCCCCACCTCCCCCCATATGTCGTTTTTCAGGTTGTAAAAATTGATCGTGTGTGGGCTAAAACTACGGTGGTCTCAGCCCGGCTCCCGGTGGGTGTGCTATGCAAGGTACACCTGTGCTTTGTACGCCCACCCCCCCCCCAAAAACCACCACACTTGCACGCACACTAAATTAGTTTAACACACACACACTTTGGCCATGCGGTCTCCTAAAATAGAGAGGCGAAGGACCTACAGGGCTGGCTGGGTGGGCTAGACCCCCTCACTCCCTCATAGGGGGGAGTCCCTCTGCCCCGTTGGGGTCCCGTTGGGCCCCAGTTGGGCTCCCAAGTGGAGCAGGTAGGGCGGGGTGAGTGGGAGGCCCCCCCTCACACCCGCCATTGCCACCGGGGGCATGGAGAAGGATGGCGATTGCCTCCGGGGGAGGGTCTGCCTACTCCCAACTCCTGCAGTCCGGCTCCTCTCTCTCAAGTTCACACACAAAATACACTTTAAAAAATAAATAAATAAAACTAAGTTTTAAACCCGCGCATGCTCAGAAGCAAGTTATGAGACAGGAGAGCTTGTTCTGGTAAAACTACCGTTCATAATGGAGTAAGCACATTCATCACGCTGTAACAGACAGAAAAGCGCAAATCGTCTTTTACTAACAAGGAATCAGCTAAAGCAGCCCAAAGGCAAATAGAACTTACCCTTTAGAGTGCCGTTGTACGTCACCGCGCTTTGTTCATCTTTTTATTTTTTTTAAAATGATGGTGTGTGGGAAACGTCATTTTTAATGATGAAGTTGGAAAAATTACGTTTTTTGGACATGCTGAAAAACGTTTTTTTTGTCATGCTGAAAAATGATCGTGTGTACGCGGCATTAGGCTTGCTTACTAGGACAGCTCCTGTCTGTTCAGCATGCTCTGTGTTTCATGTGGTGACACTAAAGTCAGACCTTGCCCAGTTACAGCTGCAATGTAGTAAAAGCGGAGGTTCACCCTAAAACAATTATGTAACATTACATCCAGCATACTTGCAACATGAACAGTATGCTGGTATTTATTTGTTCTCGCCGTACATACCGTTATATGTTGTTTTCCCCCCGGCTTCCGGGTTCTGATTCCCGGGGGACTGGGCATTCCTATTCAGGAGGTAGATGATTGACGTCTGGTGAAAAACTTCCCAAGGCGAATAAAGCGCGTCACCAGTTTACTGGGGTAAATAGCCGACCTGCGAGTCGACTCTATACGGCGCCTGCGCCCGCCATGTAGAGCTAACTGCGCAGGCGGCCATATAGAGCCGACTCGCAGGTCGGCTATTTACGGATTAACGGAAAACTGGCGACGCGCTTTATGCGCCTTGGGAAGTTTTTCACCAGACGTCAATCATCTACCTCCTGAATAGGAAAATAACAATATAACGGTATGTACGGCGAGAAAAAAAAAATACCAGCATATTGTTTTTATGTCGCAAGTATGCTGGATGTAATATTATATAATTGTTTTAGGGTGAACCTCCACTTTAAGGGAGCATGCTTACTTTTGTAAATGGGAACCATTTTTTACATTTTTAATTTTTAAATTGGCTACATATTCATATATATTTTAATTAATTATCCTTTTTTGCCTCAGACACGCAATTGTCTAATTTTTACAGACTTTTTATTTTATTTTAGGCCTGGTTCTTTAATCAGAATATAGCCGTCTGTGCTCAAGGTCTTGTATGAAAACTGCAGATCTTGGAGTAAAACAAAATAGGTCACTGAGCCAGACTTGTGTGGCAGCCTTTGCTTTGAATGCACTTCATGCACATTGTTTTCTCAGGAGCTTTGACTTGCCTGTCTGCTACTGGCATATAATTACAGGCTGTTCCATCCCTTTTGAGGTTTCTGAAAATGTTAATTCTGGTGTATCACATCATGTAAGTGGGTTAACCTTAGCTGCATCTGTTTGTTAGTCTTTTGCTGAAATTTCTTATACATCATCCTCTTAAGAAGCAAAAACCGTTAAATCATAATTTGAATTTTGGTTCAGTGATCCATCAAATGTATTATTTCTGCCCTGGTGCATACATTAGATTGTTTTAAAACTAAGAATCTATTGGATTTCACGTACACCTGGACAAATTGTAAGCACCAAAGCCCTTATGAAATAAACAATTACGGTTACTGGGTTTTAGTTTATTAGTATACATTTTGATTTAAAAGGGAGGTTTATCTTTTATGGCAAGTGAAGTGGTCATCAACCCTGTCCTCAGGACCCACTAACAGGCCAGGTTTTATGTATTACCTTGGGGAGATACAGACTAGAATGCTGCAATCGCTGAGCAGCAAATTATATCGCCTGTGATGTATTTCAGTTATCTTGCAAACCTGGCCTGTTTGTGACTGGCCCTAAGGACAGGGTTGATGACCACTGTTCTAAAGGCTGAAAGGTGTTTTTTTTTTTACCCTTTTAAGTGGATGTAAACCCTCAAATATACCCAGTGAAGTAAACGGCCTCAGATGATACACGGGGATGAAACGAATCTCCCTACATGCGATTTATTTGTACATCTGCTGTCTTCGGCTTTCCACACTGTTTAGAAAGTGAGTGCTGCTGTGTAAGAATTTTTCTTCCTGCTTTAGCAGTGGAAGGGGAGTCTGGGCATACACTGTGTCAGCTGATTGGAGGAAAAGGCAGAGGAATGAAGAAACATGCAAAGCTGTGCTGTAAATAGACCAGCTCTCTGATTATCTCTATGCACCCACCCCAATACAAATTTCCAGCTGCTCTTATCCCCTGTGTTGAATAACTTGTCAGAAGTTATGCTGATAACAGAGGAACAGAGCAGCAGAAAGCCACCGGACTTGGGTGCTGTGGAGAGAGAGGTAAGTAAACACTGCAGATATATATTCCTAGGTCAGATTTCATTAATGGGCTTTACATCAACTTTAATACATTTTCTACCTTAAAGTGGTTCTAAAGACTCAAGTTTTTTTACCTTCATGCATTCTTTGAAGGTAAAAAACAAAAATTTTCTCTGTGCAGAAGCTCCCCCAAAATACTTACCCGAGCCCCATTGCAGTCCAGTGATGTCTATAAGAGCCTCTGCTCTCTGGGGACTCTCTTCTCTTGATTGGCTTAGACGGCAGCGGCAGCCATTGGCTCCTGCTGCTGTCAATTACAGCCAGTGAGCCAATGAGGATGAGAGGGGCGGGGCTCTGTGTGAATGGACTCGCAGAGCAGCGGCTTGGGAGCAAGCCTGCTTGGGTGCCCCCATAGCAAGCTGATGCTCTGGGGCCACTTGACAGGAGGGAGGGACTAGGAGCGCCAATAGGGGATCTAGAGAAAAGGAGGACTGGGTTGCTCTGTAAAAACAAAACACTGCACAGAGCGGGTAAGTATAACTTGTTTGTTTAAAAAAATAAAAATAATAATTGTGAGAGTGAGAAACTTATATAGCGCAACACATGCAAACTGAATCGCCTCTGGGAGCTTGGTATCCATTCCCTGGGCCCTCAGAAGAGATGGGTCTTAATCTTTCTTCTGAAGGCCAGGTGGTTCACCTCCAACCGAATGCTGGTTGGTAGAGTGTTCCAAAGTCTGGGTCCTTGGACCGCAAATCTTCGTTCTCCTTTGGATTTGTATCTGGCTTTGGGTACCTGGAGTAGATTTTGATTGGTGGATCGCAGAATGTGATTGGTGTTGTAAGCTTTTTAATTTTTCGCATAGATATTGGGGGGCATTTCCCAGAATACACTTATGCGTCAGACAGAGTGCCTTGAAAGTGATTCTGTCTTTTACAGGCAACCAATGAAGGGATCTCAATGAAGGTGAGATTGATTCCCATGTTTTTTTCCCAGTCACAAGTCTGGTGGCCATATTTTGAACGACTTGCAGACGAGTGATTTGGTACTTTGGGAGTCCAAGGTAGAGGGCATTTGCATAGTCCAGTCTGGAGTTGATAATTGTTCCCACCACGACTGCTATGTCTTTTTTTAGTATAAAGGGAGCGAGTCTGCGTAGTAGGCGCAGCAGATGGTGCGATCTGCTGACTACTGACCCTATTTGTGCATCCATTGTCATGAAGGTGTCGAAAATGTTTAGAGACTTTTGACTTTGGTGCTAGGGGTGATGTTTGACCCAGAATGGGCAGGGGCGTCCATGTATTTTGCAGGATGAATCTTCTGATTGGCCTGAAACAGGAGAAGTTCTGTTTTTGAGCCATTGAGTATAAGATAACTCTTAGTCATCCAATTTTCTATCAAAGAAAGCCATTTCTCTAGTCCGAGATAATGGTCCTTTTTGTTGCAGATGCGAAAATATAGTTGTGTCATCTGCATAAGAGTGGTAAAGTAACGTCTGGTTGCTGATGATTTCAAAAAGAGGGCGGAGATAGATATTGGACAGAACAGGCAACAGAGGGGATCCCTGAGGGACTCCGGATGCCACCGTGCGTTTTTCAGAAGTGAAAGGGCCCAGTTTCACTTTTTGTGATCGGTTTTCCAAGAAGGAGGACCACCATAAATCACATTCTGCAACTCTGGCTACTTCAACTAGCCGTGTCAGCAATAATTCGGTCTACCGTGTCAAAAGCTGCGCTTGGGTCCAGCAGTACTAGAAGACAAGATTCTCCTTCGTCTGCGGCCCCTAGAGCGTCAAGGGGCTTGCTATGGGGTACTTGGTGGGGGGGAGCCAGGAGTGCTAGCAAGGGACCCGAGAATAGGAGGATCAGGGCTGCTAACATGTTTGTTAATTTAAAATAAAAATGGGTGTTTACAATTACTTTAAAGAGAACCAGCCTTAACTGGATTTATAAAAGAATCCAAATATTCTGATTGAAAGTGGACCCATCATTAGTTAGATTTTTTTCATGTATGCTAAGTAATGTATCTCCTTTACCTCCTTAGGGATCATAGTACCTTCCCAGATGTTGCCTTCATTTATTATTTCTTTTGTCTTTTTTGAGGAGTGGAGCCATCTTTATTCTGGCATTCCTTCTATTTGTCTTTGCATGAGACTGTTGGGGAAGATGGTTGCCTTTTTCAAGGTGGTTCCATACGCACAGTTCCATTATGCAGAGAAACATCCCGTCGGCTCATTCGCGCTATATGTCAGGTTGCATTGGACATCCTTGCAGAGTGCATTGCCACATATGCAGCCATGTCCCCCCAGCCATGTCCCTCACATATGCAGCCATGTCCATCCAGCCATGTCCCTCTCATATGCAGCCATGTCCATCCAGCCATGTCCCCCACATATGCAGCCATGTCCCCCACATATGCAGCCATGTCCATCCAGCCATGTCCCCCACATATGCAGCCATGTCCATCCAGCCATGTCCCCCACATATGCAGCCATGTCCATCCAGCCATGTCCCCCACATATGCAGCCATGTCCATCCAGCCATGTCCCCCACATATGCAGCCATGTCCATCCAGCCATGTCCCCCACATATGCAGCCATGTCCATCCAGTCCCCCACATATGCAGCCATGTCCATCCAGCCATGTCCCCCACATATGCAGCCATGTCCCCCACATATGCAGCCATGTCCCCCACATATGCAGCCATGTCCCCCACATATGCAGCCATGTCCCCCACATATGCAGCCATGTCCCTCACATATGCAGCCATGTCCATCCAGCCATTTCCCTCTATACGCGCGGGAACACTACAGCTATTCAAATGAAAGCTGTGATGTTCCTGCACACCGTTTAACCCATGCGGCGGCTTTCGATGCCGTGGCGCTATGCAGCGGCGGGGGAGGGGGGAGTATTCTATTTAGGCATCGGGGGTATTTGCGCGAGTACAAGTACTCCCGCAAATACTCGGTATCGGTCCCGATACCGATACTGGTATCGGTATCGGGACAACCCTAGCATTAACGTTATGGCCCACATATCGCAGCATTGATTGTAAACCTTATTTCTTTCTCGTACATCACGGGACACAGAGCAGCATATTCATTACTATATGGGTTATATGGAGTACCTTCAGGTGTGGACACTGGCAATCTCAAACAGGAAGTCCCCTCCCTATATAACCCCCTCCCATAGAGGAAGTACCTCAGTTTTTTCGCCAGTGTCTTAGGTGTTGGTCATGGAATAGCTTTGCCTCCACATCCTTGGGATTAAGGCGGGCTAACCGGATCTGTCCAAGGAGCCTCAGTGCCAAAGTGGACAGTACCCGGGCCCCAAACCGTGGGGTTTTGCCTATAATGCTCCTCTCTAGAGGGCTGGACCCTGGGCCCAGGACTTGGAGTTTTTTCTAAACCAAAAGATCCTGTTTGCCAGGGTGCTGTATAGGTCCAAGACAGTCGGTTCCTTCCAGGACCCCAGTGCCTGAAGGTCTACTACGCTACCCACGGAGATGGGAGAAGATTGGACCGTTTTTGCTATGCAAACGTCCTGCGGCATGGAGCAGGTAAGAGGGGAGCCTGCGGGACTTGGTTCGACAGCAGGCTTTCCAGGGGAGATCTTAAGGGGGGTAGCCTGAGTATGCTCTGCATTGGCACCATGGTCACTATGTCTGATGGACAGGATGGCCTGAAATGTTCCCCCCCCCATCACTTGATCCCCCTACCTATCTATGTTTGTTAGCTACCTGCTGCTCGCTGGTTGAAGGTCTTTTTAAAAAAAAAAAAAAAAAAAAGGAGATCTGTCTCTAGGCTAAAGGGACTCCTTAGGGGCCTGTTTTAAGCCTTACCTATCCGTGATTCAAATCTGCCGCCTGATGCGTCCTCCAGCCTGCATTTCCTGGGCTCCAGAGTGCGTCTCCTCCTGGGCTCTCCTCCCCCGACAGTCGCGCACGTGCGCATGCATATAGAAAAATTTTCGCGCCGTTCGGGAAGGGGGGGGGGGCGGGTTTGCGTGAATGCAGTGTAGAGTGGGCGTGCCTTCAATTGCTGTTATACACAGCAGGCGCGATCTTAGCTCAGATCAAAGCTGAGCTGGAAGAGAGAGGACGCAGAGCTGGCAGCACAGTGACTCTCGGTGGCGAGAAAGGGGTAGTACATGCTGGAGTCAGCTCCAATGCTTTTTGTTAAGCCAAAAATCCCCTTGGCAACAGGTTGAATGCTGGCAAACATGTTGGGGGTGGGGCTGTATGTTGTGAAAGACAATAATATTATAAAGGAAAACATACTGAGCCCCACCGTTTTTGGGCATTAGTGATCCTATTGTCTCCTAAACCTTATTTTTTGTACTCCTGGCTATAACAGTCTGTTGTTGTAAGCGGAGTCCCTCGGTTTTGTATTATGGCTTCCAAAGGTTCAGGATCAAAACACAAAAAAAAAAAAAGGGGCAAAGACAAAGGGGTTCCTCCTCTGGTTCTGATGATATGCCAATACTTTCCCCACAGGTTATTCCTATAGGGGTCACCTTGGATAAGCCATTAAGGGGGTCTGGTGCTGAGGCTGGCCCAGATCGGCCCAACCCTGTTTTATCACAGAGGAGATGCTAGCCGTCACCCTAGGGGGGCTAGAGAAAAAAGTTAACAGCTATGATCGCTGGCTCTATTTCTGGCAAGAAGCGGACTAGATCCCCATCGCCAAAAGGTGTATCCTCGGATGCTGAGATTCTCTCTCCGGAGGAATTAGAATTTCAGGAGGATCGGTTGGACCAGAACCTAGAGGAAGGATCTACCACTGAGGAATCGTTTTCAGCCTCCCAGACGGAGAGTCTGTGGGTCCAGTCTTTGACAGACATGGTCCGCTGGGCATTTAATTTGCCATTTCTAGAGCCTCAGGTTCCTGCGGTATCCTCTTTGGGTTTTTTTTTAAAGCGCCTTTAAGCAACGCAGCTTTTCCGGTCCATCCTCTGTTAGAGGAATTGGTTTTTCCAGGATTGGGACGACCGGGCAGAACTTTTTCTGCCGCCTAAAGCCTACGGCCACATCACCCTGAAAGCGCCCGATCTCGTCTGCTCTCGGAGGCTAAGCAGGGTCGGGCCTGGTTAGTGCCTGGATGGGAGACCGCCTGGCCCTATGGAAGAGAAATTTTTCTAAGAAATGGGCGCTCCAAACTGTGGACGCAGCCATCTCATGTGGGAATAAATCATTAACTGGCCCGGGGGGAAAACATACAAATGTTTAAGGTCCCGGTCGATAAACGTTTAGAGACACGTTTTCAAGCATCCTTTGCTACGGCAGGAGCAGTGGTACAGCCAGCAGTGGCTGCAATTGGAGTTTGTCAGGCGTTAAAGGACCAGACAAAACAGATGCTTAAAGACATCCCTGCCCGATAGGCAGAGGAGTTATTGGATATTCCCAGAGCTCTGTGCTTTGCGGTAGAGGCTATAAAAGACTCCATCCAGCAGGCGTCTCGTTTGTCACTATTTTTAGTGCATATGAGAAGGCTCTTATGGTCGAAGAACTGGGCGGCCGAGCCCCATACAAAAGACTACTGGCAGGTTTTTCCCTTCCATGGAAAGATCTGGATAAATACATTCAGACTGTTAAGTGGCAAAAGTACCCTTTTACCAGTCAAAAGAAGTTCCGGGGTCCTGCGTTTAAAAGGCAGCTCCCCCCTGTTCCGGGGCCCTCAAATTCCAGGCAGTATCGGGCCTCCTGCGCGATCAAACTTTTAACAATGGATCGCAAGGACAGGCCTCTGGGGGCAAGAGGCCATGGTATCGATCCCCAACAGAGGGGGTCCGATCATCTGTGGCCACAGGCTACAGATTAGAATTTCTAAAGTTTCCTCCACAAGGAAGGCCTCAATGCGGGCGGCATTGGATCATCTGCTGTACCAGGGCATAATGGTAGATGTACCAGCCCAAGAACAGGGGCTAGGTTTCTATTCCAATCTGTTTGTCATACCAAAGCCCATCGGCAATGTCAGACCAATTTTGGACCTAAAAGGTTTAAATGCTTACCTAAGGGTTCGCTCTTCCCGGATGGAATCCGTTCGGTCAGCAGCCGCCACACTCCAGAAGGACGACTTTCTGGCTTCTATAGACATAAAGGATGGTTACCTTCATGTACCAATCTTTCAGGCACATCAAAGATTTTTTTTGCGCTTCGCAGTGATACAGCGTCACTTCCAATTCGTGGCGCTCCCCTTCGGGCTGGCTACGGCCCCCGGGTATTCACGAAGGTCCTAGCTCCAATTCTAGTCAATCTAAGGATCCAAGGGGTCTTGGTCCTAGCATACCTGGACGACCTCTTAATCATAGATCACTCGCTTCCTTGGCTGGAATGCGCAGTAGCCCTCATGGTTCAGTACCTTGAGAGGTTCGGCTGGGTCCTAAACCGGGGGAAAAATCAGCATTTCAACCTACAAAGCAGTTGGAATATCTCGGCATGAGATTAGACACAGAACAGCAAAAGGGGTGTTCCTGCCCCTGGTAAAGGTCGAGGCTATCAAAAAAAAAAAAAAGATTCAGTTGGTTCTAAGCAAAAGAGAACCAACTATTCGCCTATGTATGCGATTACTAGGCAAACTAATGGCCATGTTCGAGGCGATACCGCACGATTCCACACTCGCGTACTACAGAAACGAGGCGCTGTGGCTTAGTTGGTGAAAGTGCCTGTCTAGTAAACTGGAGATCCTGAGTTCAGATCTCAGCAGTGCCTGCCGTGGCGTCCTTCCAAACAATTCTAGCAGCTTGGAGCAAGGGAGCAAAGGCCTTGGAGTTTCCTGTGACGCCGTCAATAAAGGTCCGGCAGAGTCTATGCTGGTGGTTAAACCCTCAGAACCTTCTGAAGGGGAGTCTTTCTGCCCAGTGGTCTGGAAGGCTAGAGAGCGGTCTTGAACAAGTTCACTCACCAAGGAACTTGGGCAGAGGCGGAGAGGCAGCTGCCCATCAATATCTGGGAGATCGGAGCGGGTCGGCTAGCCCTCCTGGCATAGACATCCAGATTACAGGGGTCCTCGGTGAGAATTCATTCAGACAATGCCACAGCGGTGGCATATATGTGAACCACCAAGGGGCAACCAAGAGTCAAGCCACTCAAAGAGAGATGAGCTTGGTTTTTCCGTGGGCAGAGGTTTATGTACCCTGCATATCGGCGATATTCATTCCCGGGGTGGACAACCTGCAGGCGTACTTCCTAAGTCGCCAAACCCTGTCGCCGGGGGAGTGGTCTCTGCATCCACAGGTCTTTCAGACAATCTGCCAGAAGTGGGGAGTGCCAGACGTGGACGTCACGGCATCAGGATTCAACAAGAAGCTAGACTCATGTCTCGAACGAGGGACCCTATGGCCTGCGGAACCGATGCGTTGGTTTGCCCTTGGCATCAATCATAACTTCTATATGCATTTCCCCCGCTGCAGTTACTACCCCGCCTGTTGCGCAGGATCATAGCACAGGCCGGTTATCCTGGTAGCCCCAGCTTGGTACCGGAGGGCATGGTACTCACTAGTCCTGAAATTGGCAGCGGGAGGCCCTTGGACTCTTCCTCTATGGCCAGACCTACTCTCACAAGGCCCGATCCTCCACCCTGTGTCTAAATTTGACGGCCTGGCGGCTGAATCCCTGATTCTCGGGTAGAGGTCTGTCTAGGCAGGTAATCCCTACCCTCATTAAGGCTAGAAAGCCGGCCTCCAGGGTAATTTGTTACAGGGTTTGGAGGGCCTACGTAGGCTGGTGTGAGTCTAAGAGATAGTTTTCCCGCAAGTATACCATTGATAGAGTATTAAGTTTTCTCCAGCTATGAGTGGATAAAGGCCTGGCATTAAGCACGATCTAGGGACAGATTTCAGCCTTATCAGTGTGGTTTCAGAGGCCGCTGGCCGCCCACTCGCTGGTTAAGACCTTCATACAGGGAGTCTTACGTGTTAATCCTCCAGTCAAATCACCACTTTGTCCATGGGACTTAAATCTTATTCTGTCAACTCTACAGAAACAACCCTTTGAGCCGTTGGCTGAGGTACCTTTGGTTTTACTGACTAGAAAGTCGGTATTTCTGATCGCCATAGTTTCGGCCAGGAGAGTATCGGAATTGGCAGCCTTATCTTGTAAGGAACCATATCTCATTTTTATAGGGCGGTTTTCCGTCCTCATACTTCCTTTCTACCAAAGGTTATATCCAGTTCCACCTGAACCAGGATGTGGTACTTCCATCCTTCTTTCCAAAACCCACCTCTAGAAAGGAGGGGTTGCTGCATACGTTGGATATTGTCAGGGCCATAAAGGCCTATCTTAAAGCTACAGAGAAGGTTCGGAAAACCGATGTGGTGTTCGTTTTACCGGAGGAGCCCAAGATGGGTCAGGCAGCGGCTAGATCCACCATCGCAAGATGGATTAAACAATTAATCATTCAGGCCTGCGGTTTGAAGAGGTTGCCTCCTCCTTTGTCGGTAAAGGCCCATTCTACCAGGGCCATGGGCACCTCCTGGGCAGCACATCATCATCAGATCTCTATGGCTCGAATATGCAAGGCAGCAACGTGGTCGTCAGTCCACACGTTTACAATTTTTTTTATCAATTGGACGTAAGAAGGAATGCGGATACAGCCTTTGGGCAGGCAGTACTGCAGGCCGCGATTCAAGCTCCTCAGGATCTGAGGGGGCTCCCTTGATTTAGATTTCAGATTTACATTCTTGACTAAGTTGGATTTATTATTATTTGAGTATACCTCTAAATTAAATCCTTTTTTGGAAGATGTCTCCCTCCCCTCATTAAAGCACTGCTTTCGGACATCCCATATAGTAATGAATATGCTGCTCTGTGTCCCGTGATGTACGAGAAAGAAAAAGAGATTTTTTAATACAGCTTACCTGTAAAATCTTTTTCTTGGAGTACATCACGGGACACAGAGCTCCCACCCCTCTTTTTGGGGAACATTTTTGGGAGGCATACTGCTTGCTACAAAACTGAGGTACTTCCTCTATGGGAGGGGGTTATATAGGGAGGGGACTTCCTGTTTGAGATTGCCAGTGTCCACACCTGAAGGTACTCCATATAACCCATATAGTAATGAATATGCTGCTCTGTGTCCCGTGATGTACTCCAAGAAAAAGATTTTACAGGTAAGCTGTATTAAAAAATCTCTTTTTCAGTTGTAGTGATTGTTTCATTTTCTTGGTAATCTTCTCAGTTTTCCCACGTGTTACTCTTGTATTCTTGTGGGACGGCACCAAAACTGCGATTGACAGAGCAGTATTTTTTCCTCCTGTAAAATAGTAAGTACTGTACTGTCAGTCACATATGGGGTGAAGGGTGGCTAAGAAAATTACTTTTGTATAATATATATATATATATATATATATATATATATATATATATATATATATATATATATATATATACATTTATTTGTTATGCCCCCGTCGTGGTGGTGGTGGTGGTGGTGGTTTTTTTTTTTTTGTGTGTGTGTGTTGTTTTTTTTTTAGCATTTTTTTATATATTGTTTCATGGAGAATACTCTGTGCATTTTGAAAATTGCAATATGCATTTAAAAATACACCATTAAATGCTTAAAATGCTGCTTAAAAAATTGTTTAAAAGATTTGACCAATTTTGCCAAATTTTCAGGAGTTGAAGTACGGGTACTGTGGGCATTTTTAAAGTGGAACTCCACACAGACTTGTAGATGCATAGTTGAAATACAGATACAGGGCTGTTTGTTGTGGTAAACAAATTGTCATTCTGTCCAGGCTCCTTGTTTACCTCCTGGGCAGAAAGTCTTCTGTTTGCTGGCTGCGTCCCAGTCAGTGGTTTTCTATAGACATGCATAGGGCCATCCTCCAAATATCTTTGAAAAAATGAAATCGAAAATTACAGTGACTGTATTCTGACTGATCTACTAAATGTCACGTCGTATGTTTTGTTCCATGGTAGAATTTTTTTATTTTGGACTTTTTTTTTTTTTATTCTCTTTGTGTGTTTCTGGCTGGTCTTAAAGTAGATGGCTAAACTAAACTGGTTTCCGCTTTTATTTAATGGCAACGTTTCTCTTGGCAGGTCGTCTGGAACTTAAAGAAGAAAACATAGAAAGCCTACTATCCACAGCTTGCCTTCTACAACTCTCACAGGTAGTTGAAGCTTGTTGTAAGTTTCTGATGAAGCAGCTCCACCCTTCCAACTGCCTGGGCATTCGCTCTTTTGCTGATGCGCAAGGATGTACGGATTTGCACAAAGTGGCCCACAGTTACACAATGGTGAGGAGAACTTTCACAGGTTTTAGTTACTTTATACCCATATGCTACAGAACAGCTGTCAACTGTCTTGTATTAGTTGTAGACCAGGGATATGCAATTAGCGGACCTCCAGCTGTTGCAAAACTACAAATCCCATCATGTCTCTGCCTCTGGGTGTCATGCTTGTGGCTGTCAGTCTTGCTATGCCTCATGGGACTTGTAGTTCTGCAACAGCTGGAGGTCCGCTAATTGCATATCCCTGTTGTAGACCTATAAAGACAGAGGCGAATTTATCAAAACTGGAGTTGGCACAATCTGGAGAAGCTGACAACCAATTGGCTTCTATCTTTATTTTCAAAGCTTAAAGTGAAAGTCTATGCAAAAACTAAAATCCCTGAATCTATATTTTTGTTGCTGCCCCATTGTCTACATTGTCTATAGCGACCTGTACCAAATATTGTTCTTATATTTTGGTTTGACATAAAAATGCCAATCTCTGCAAGGGGATGCAGAAAATAATTGTACCATTTTGTGAGTCTCCAGTTATCGCCATGCTTTAAACTTGCATTGGAATCATTTTTATCATGTCATGAAAAATCAATGGGTACCTTTTTTATTTTAAGGCTATGTACAGAGACTTTAAAAGGGCAAACGAAAAACAATTGTTTTTTGTATGTGTGCTGTTCACACCAAAGCACTAGTGTTGTGTAGCTGTGCAGAAATATACAGAAGATCCTAAAAAAAAAAAATCTGCAGAGCACATAAATGCATGTAAAACGCATAAATGTGCAAAGATGCAAATGAAGGAAAAGTAACGTGATGACACACGAAAGTTGGGGGGAAAAAAAACACATCAATGGATACCAATGCACAAAAAAAGACCTATTAATGCATATGATGGCACACATTTTGTTCGTGTTTTTCTGCATGTGTGAATGCACTCTAAGGGCCCTTTCAGACTGGTGCGTTTTTGCCGCGTTTTCGCTGTAAAAATAGCGCTATTAAAACGCCCCCCATGCCCCCCTCCATTGAAATTAATTAAAAACGCAGTTAAATGCGGTAAAACCGCGGCAAAATCTCTTACAGCGTTTTTTATAGCGTTTTTTAATTCATTTCAATGGAGAGGGGCATGGGGAGCGTTTTATGAGCGTTTTAATAGCGCTATTTTTTTTGCGAAAACGCGGCAAAAACACACCAGTGTGAAAGGGCCCTTACTCTTTGCGACACTGTTTTGATCATTGTTACACTTGTTGCAGCAAAAGGTTACGTAAATACAGGAATATTGTTAAATGTATTACCTATTTTGAGCTGATTCTTTCTTGTAAATGTTAAGTGCATTTTTCCCCCCTAAAGGACAGCTTAAAGTGGAACTCCAGCTTTTTGATACACTTTTACATGGTTTGTTTGGGCCTCACTAATATGTGAGCTTGCTGGATGTGCGGTATAAACTGTATGCAGGGCCATCTTAATAGCATCACGGGTCCCTGGGCAAAGTAATGCTATGGGGCCCCTACAAGGTTGCCCCAATTTACACACCTACTCTCAAGAATAGAAGTACAATATTTGTACTTTACAGCGTGTCCATAGGTGTGCGCAGCCAATTGCATTAGGGTGTGCACCCCAAAACTCAAACAAACACTACCGATCGCTCACTGTGTTCGTTCAGAAAAGGAAGGGGTCAGTAAATTACATATTTACCGGCCCCTTACCTTGTTCATCCTAAAACATCCCTGCAGCATCAGCTGCTGGGAGAGGAGAGGAGGGAAGCCAGCAGCAGTGCGGGGGAGCTAGGGCAGTAGGGGGAATCTATGCTGCACAGAGTGATTAGGGTGTGCCTGGGCACACCTGGCACACCCTGTGCGCACTCCTATGAGCGTGTCACTTGCCACCTGTCCCCTGCCACCAAATTCAGCGTGTTGCTTGCAACCGTCACCTCTCAACAAATTCAGCATGTCAATTGCCACCCGTCACCTGCCACCAGATTCAGCGTGCCACTTGCCACCGTCACCTGCCACCAGATTCAGCATGCTACTTGCTACCGTCACCTGCCACCAGATTCAGTGTGTCACTTGCCACCGCCCCCTGCCACCAGATTCAGCGAGTCTGGAAAAGGGAGAGAATGAGGAAGCGAAGGCAGGGGGAGGGGAAGAGAAGGAAGAGGGGAGAGAAGGATGGGGGGAGGAGGAGGGGGTGTGTGGAGGGAGGAGAAGTAAGGGGGGAGAGAAGGAGGAGGGAGAGAGAAGGAAAGCAGGGGGGAAAAAAGAGGAGAGAGAAGGGGGGGTTTGGTCACAGTGCTCACTTACTTGAATGGTTCCCGGGGGCTTTTAGTCAGTGACTACTCTCACTGTGGTCTTTGGCTCCTTAATCTTCCCGTCCCCTCATCCCCTTCACAGACGTAGCAGCACACGCAGGGAGAGAGGGGTGGGAGAAGGGATGTGTGTCATGCTGGAGGGAACGGGACGGAGCAGCGTGGGGATCCCTTCCAGGACGGCCACACCTCCCGAGCCGCTTGTCACTGCACATTGAGCAGTGAGGATGGAGCGGCTCAGCAGCCATGAAAGAAGGGGGAGGAGAGGAGAAGCTGGATTGAACTATGGGTTTCCTGGCCATTCCCGGGTGTGCTGCGGATGTTCCATGAGCGGAGGAAGGGTTTTCTGGTGCTGTGGAGAGCCTTAGTTAGCTGGTATCTTCAGCGGTGATGTGGAGCTGTACACCGCCGAAGATACCAGCTAAGTAGTTCTATCCATCCAGGGGAAGTGGTGAGACATCCATACTGATGTCTGTCAGTAAATTAGTGATGTGTGAAGATACTAATGGAGAGAGCTGATGGATAGAAAGATAGCTTTCCACAGCTTGCAATATAATTCTACAGACACCCAAATCTATCAGCTGAACTAGGAAGGAGATTAGCAGTCCAATTCTCTGATCTTTGACTGGATAGGGACTGGTAAATTCAGAAACGTATAGGGTTTGGTAAAAGTAAAAAAGATGGATTTATGATTAATAATATTATACAAGATTTATATAGCGCCAACAGCTTGCACAGCACTTTACAGCATGACGAAAGATGTTACAGTACAATTTGATGGAGGGCCCTGCTCGTTGGAGCGTACAGTCTAAAGTTTCTGCCTTAAAGTGATACTAAAGGTTCCCCTTTTTTTATATATTTTTTAATAGCAAACATATCATGCTTACCTCCACTGTGCAGCTTGTTTTGCACGAGTGGCCTGACATCCTCTTCTGGGGTCCCTCGGCGGCTCCTGCCCACATCAGATAACCCCCTCTGGGAAGCTCTCTCTCTCTCGGGAGTTACCTTGCGGGTGCGCTCCTGAGTCATACACTCGGCGTCCATAGATGCCGAGTGTATAATTTGGCCCTGCATTATTGGATTTGATTGACAGCAGCTGGAGCCAATGGCTGCGCTGCTATCAATCTATCCAATCAAAGCCAGGACTCTGGAGAGGAGGACGGCTGGTAGGTAAAACTGGAGGGGGCAGGTGATGGCCAAGTGAAAAAACAATAACCTTTACATCCCCTTTAAGTTCAGCTTTAAAGCAGAGTTCCACCCATTTAAAAGTCAGAAGCTACAAAGTGTATCTGCTGACTTTTAATAAACAGTCACTCACCTGCCCCATAGTCCAGCGATGTGGCTGCCCGAAGCCTTGCTCTTCTCCCCCTCCTGTCCACGGTGCCAGCATTGCTAGTGTGGGTGCCAGGCTGTGTCAGCTTGCGGCTATTGAATGGCTGGGCAATCTTTTGAGACCTGTGACGTGTCCCAGAAGATGGGAGGGAGGGGTGAACTTCGTTGTGGCATGTCAGGGGGTAACAAGTAGTTAAAGAAGTTCCACTTTTGGGCGGAACTCCACTTTTAAATGGCCCTCTCTTTGCATCTGCTGATTTGTTTGCTGCCTGAGGAGCGATATAGTACATCTGTTATTCATGTACATATTATCATGAGCACAGTATAGGAAGGCGAAAAACAAAGGGCAGTTGAAAAAGTAATATTCTGTTAGGATTAAATCCTTCCCCCAGGTCTATTGTGATATTGTTTGGCTGGTTTACAGAAATTGAATTTCAATAATGAATTTTATGAGAAAGCAAGTTATAAATATTGTTATGAGTAACTCTGCTGCATCATAGCGGATGTTTCTATGGGAACCATAATGTGCTTCTCAAATGTATATATTATAGCGTCTTCTCAGCCTGTGACATGAATAGAATTTAAAGGAAAAAAAACGTATAATTATAGATGGTAATGTAGTTGTCTTACTCATTCTGCCACCAGCTGTAATTTTGGAGGTGTGTGTGTGTGTACGTTTTCTGGCTCCTCAACATAACTCAACACACAGCCATTAATGTCTAAACCGCTGGCAACAAAAGTGAAAATGTCCAATTGGGACCAGTCAATATTTTGTGTGGCCACCATTATTTTCCAGCACTGCTCTAACCCTCTTGAGCATGGAGTTCATCAGAGCTTCACAGGTTTCCACCGGAGTGGGGTTTAGGTCTGAAGACATGCTTGGCCAGTCCATCACCTTTACCTTCAACTTCTTTAGCAAGGAAGTGGTTGTCTTGGAGGTGTGTTTGGGGTTATTATCATGTTGGAATACTGCCCTGCGGCTCAGTTTCCGATGGGAGGTGATCATGGTCTGCTTTAGTATGTCACAGTACATCATCTTTATTTAGAAGAGGCTTCCTTCTGGGACGACAGCCATGCAGACCAATCTGATGCGGCGTATGTTCTGAGCACTGACAGGCTGACCCCCCAACCCCTTCAACCTCTGCAGCAATGCTGGCATCACTCATACGTCTATTTCCCAAAGACAACCTCTGGATATGACGCTGAGCATGTGCACTCAACTGCTTTGGTCGACCATGACGAGGCCTGTTCTGAGTGGAACCCGTCCTGTTAAACCGCTGTATGGTCTTGGCCACCGTGCTGCAGTTCAATTTCAGGGTCTTGGCAATCTTCTTCTAGCCTAGGCCATCTTTATGTAGAGCAAAACATTTTTTTTTCAGATCCTCAGAGAGCTCTTTGCTATGAGGTGCTATGTTGAACTTCCAGTGACTAGTATGAGAGAGTGAGAGCGATAACACCAAGTTTAACTTGTTCCCGACTAGCCGCCACAGTTCTAGGTCGGCTCTGCTGGGCGAGAGCACGTAGATCTACATCACCTCGCCCAGCAGCCAGTAAAGGTGCTCACCCCCCGAATCCCATGCCGGGCGGGCGCGATCGTCGCCGGGCACACGCGATCGCTCGTTACAGAGCGAGGACCGGGAGCTGTGTGTGTAAACACACAGCTCCCGGTCCTGTCAGGGAGAGAAATGCTGATCTTCTGTTCATACAATGTATGAACAGAAGATCGGTAATTTCCCTCAGTCAGTCCCACCCCCCCATACAGTTAGAACACACCCAGGTTACACATTAATAAAAATGCCATAAAACTACCCCCTATTTTGTAAACACTATAACGTTTGCGCAAACCAATCAATAAACGCTTATTGTGATATTTTTCATTAAAAAAAAAAATGTAGAAGAATACGTATCGGCCTAAACTGAGGAAAAAATTTTTTTTTATATATATATATATATATATATATATATATATATATATATATATATATATATATTTTGGGGGATATTTATTATAGCAAAAAGTAAAAAATATTCATTTTTTTTCGAAATTGTCGCTCTATTTTTGTTTATAGCGCAAAAACTAAAAACCGTAGAGGTGATCAAATACCACCAAAAGAAAGCTCTATTTGTGGGGAAAAAAAGATGCCAATTTTGTTTGGGAGCCATGATGCACGACCGCGCAATTGTCAGTTAAAGGGACACAGTGCCGAATCGCAAAAAGTGCTCTGGTCTTTGACCAGCAATATGGTCCGGGGGTTAAGTGGTTAACACTCCTGCTCCCCATTTGCACCTGAGACCTTATAACACGAACGAGTCACATGATAAAATCGGGACTGGAAAGCGCGAGTGAAATTGTGTGAGTTCAGCTGAACTTGCGTGGCTTCACTCCCGCAGCCCAGTGTGATCCTGGGCTAAATGATATCCTTATTCTTCAAAAATAATCTATAAAACAGTCATTACTTACTGGCCCTGTAATCTGTTTTTCATTTATTTATTTTTCTTTCTCCTTGTGTCCTATGTAAGCTCCTGAACCACTCACTTCTGTTTGTTTGGAAAGTGCAGTGCACATTAGCTGAGGTCGTGTGCACTGCTCTATGTACACTACAAATCCATAGTCCATCCCAAGACCATCTTGGGAGCAAGCAAAAATGTGGTTACGTTCCTACATGCAGTAGGGCCATGGTGATTGAACCTGTCCACCCTCTTATAGGAAGCCAGATCACAGCAGCAAAAAGAGTTTGGAGGTGTCTGAGAATTGACAGGGGCTTAAAAGCCAAACTTTGAAAAACTGGCAAGGGTAAAGCCTGTTTTTTTTTTTTGCTGCCTGTGTCACCAGTTGGCAGATATTCACTCACTTCTTGTCTGGCAACAGGTAGCGATTTAAGTTAAGAATACGTCTTTAAATGTTTTTTTTTTTTTTTTAAATCCGAGTTTAGTGTAATTTTCAATTATTCCAGGTTTTGGAGATCGGTAGATGAAAGGGGGTTAAGTATACTTAGGCCCGATTACATTTAGGCTCTCTTCACGCATGTATGACTCCAAGGTTGCGCCAAATTTGACACAACTTTGGATGGGTGCAACTTGGATATACTTTAGCTTTGACCAGTGATAATGAACAACTACTGCACACAAGATGCATTGTATAACATTTAGTTGGGACTTTCATGCAACTTCTGAGGGTTAACATTGAAGTCTATGGTCTTCAAGTTGCAAGAACTACTTTAAAGTCGCTGCAACTTTAGTCGCGCATATATGATTGTAAAACATGGGGAACGACTTGTCATGCAACTTTGATGTCCAAAGTTGTATGACAAGTCGCACAAGTGTGAATGGAGCCTTAATTCTGTTACTTCATTCCACACATCTGAGTGCAAACTTTTCTTACTAAAATGTTTAGATGTTTGTAAAGCAGTATTCTGAGATCCTTGGGTCAGGAGACCAGAGAGTAGACTAATGCCTCACCACCTAGATATCTGTAGTGAAATGGATGCTGGGTGCCATGCAATCCAGAAGTCAATCGGCACTGGACAACAGAGGACTTTCTGTGGGTAATGGTGCCCAAGAGAAGGTGAGTATTGCAGAAAGAGGTGTGTGTGTGTGTGTGTGTTTTTGTTTGTTTTTTTCAGATTGGACAATTGAACCATTTTTCGATAAGCTAGAAGTCCTCATTTTAACCCCTTGGCACTTGGCACCCCTTCTGATCCATATATTCTTTCTCCCAGGGTAGATATAAATTAAATCAGATTTTTTGGAGGGGGGATTTAAATCAATTTTTTTTTTTTATATCAAATTTATTTTAATAAAATGCATTTTGGAGTAAAAATCTATCTAAAGATAGTTTTCTATTTAAGATACAATAATAATTTTGTTCAGCATGGAATGGAGCTTAGTTGTATAGCCTGAGGCTGTATATTCTGCAATATTTATATTTTTAGTAAACCCATTCAATGAATCCAAGCTCTGCAAGCTGAGATAACGTGCACTGCATTGATGCATTCCCACAATTTTACAGTAACCATGAGATAAAACAAAGTGCAGGAATATTCCTCTATCCCATTGTTTTGCAAATCTATGTAGACTACAAACTGTATGATTGAATCGGTTCTGATATCGCTGTTTTACCAACCTGAAAGCGTATTATTCTAAATGGGAAACATTCATTTTCTTTGCAAATATTAAAGATTCTGACTACCAGCAAGAATAAGTCCTTACATTTAAAGAGCACCTGTCATTTCAGATCCATCATGGCAGCGCCTGTTAGAGGGCATCCACTCACCTGCTGCCACCACGTCCCTCACCTTGTTGTGTCACAGTTGAGAGGACAGTTGCTCTTTGAAAAATTATGATTTTAATCAAGTTGATTTAAATCAGGGATATGCAATTAGCGGACCTCCAGCTGTTGCAGAACTACAAGTCCCATGAGGCATTGCAAGACTCTGACAGCCACAAGCATGACACGCAGAGGCATGATGGGACTTGTAGTTTTGCAACAGCCGGAGGTCTGCTAATTGCATATCCCTGATTTAAATTATGCTATTTTACTAGTGATTTAAATTGACTTGATTTAAATCAAATCCACCCTTCTTTCTCTTCACCTAAAGTACTGCATTTGCCAGTGTCCGAGTTAGGATTGGCACTGAAACCATCAGTTTGTAAGTTTGCATAATTAATGTGGGTGCAATATAAAGAATACACATACAGTACATGAGGTTAGTTTACCCTTCATCATACAGATGGCCATCTTTGTAATTTTATAGAAGTACTAGTGAATTATAGTGGAGCTTACATAAAATATTGAATTTCAGCTTTCCTGGTCTACTTCTAAAACACAAAGCTTTATTTACAATATATACCTATTTTTTTTATTACATTTTTTTGTTATCTGACTTGGGTAAGCATACAAACGGCGATACAGACCAAAATGTGTGATGTAGTGGCAAGAATTCTGAGACAATGTGTTGCAGAAATATGCGTGGAAAGAATTCAGATCATATGGAACACTGTGCTCCTGGTCTACATCTTTCATCCATCTGCTAGAACAGGCTGTGCACTATTGTAGGGATGCCATGATGAGGAGCACGAGCAATCCAGAGGGGATATAAGGCACTTTGGTTCTGTTTTACATTTTTAACTCTGAATGTATATCGAATGCAAAATTGCGAATGTGTCTAGGAAACACTGCAGTGGTCTGTGCTGGCAGAGCTGAGTATCAGCCACACACTACATCACAAATGCAGACTTGAATTATAGTCTGACCAGTTTTGTGTAAGTTGTTAAGCCGTGGGTCTTTTCTGTTGCCTATTGGCCCACACAATAATTTTTAGACTTTCTGCTCCGCTGCTGGAAAGTAAGAGATGCATGTTCACTAAGAATCTTACTGAGCAGAGAGAGCTCCAAGGTTGGAGGAGAGTTGATCTAAGGACTTTCACAGGTTACATGGGTAGGTTTGCCTCCCAGACGTTTTAAAAAAAAATTGTATACGGAACTTTCTTTTATTTTCATTGTGCTCCACCTAAGCTGGCAGAGTGCAATTTCGTAAGTATATAAGACCCATGGGCCCCTTTCACACAACAAGCCCTCTCGGATTTGCCAGTCCATTCTTCAGGTGGATCCAAACGGGCCATCTATTGACTCCTATGGGGAGACGGATGTCAGTGGAGATGTGTCCACTGACGCCTGTCTGCCATCCAACCTACTAAAAACAAACATATGACGATACGTTCGCCATCAGTCTTGGCAGATTGGAACGGATGAGATCTGATGAAAATGGACATGCTGTCCGTTCTCTCTATGGGAATCAGCAGGGCTCTGACAGGCCCCTCCCCGTGAGCAGACACGGACCTGTTATCTTCCGGGTCAGCGCAGACCAACTAAGCAATCTGCCGCTGGGCTGGAGAACTCCTAGGCCGGGATTCAGAAAGAACTTACGCCGATGTATCTACTGATAGGCCGCGTAAGTCCACAGATGCGCCGTCGTATCTATGCGCCTTATTCTAGAAATTGGATACGCCTGAATTTTGGCTTAATCCGACCGACGTAAGTCTCCTACGCCATAGGATCTTGGGCGCATACTTATGCTGGCCGCAAGGGGCGCTTTCATAGATTTACGCGTGGAATATATAAATGAGTAATCTACGCCGTTTAAGTAAGGCGTACATCTAGCGTAAAGTTACCTCTGCTATATGAGGCACAGGTAATGCAAAGGTATGGGCCAGGGAACGACGCCGTCGAATTTTACGTCGTGTACGCCGTTTACGTAGTACTACGTGAATAGGGCTGTGCGTAGGTTGCATTCACGTCCTAGCCGTATCTTAGGCAGAAATGTTGACGTAACTGAGCATGCGCACTGGAATGCGTCCAAGATACGACGCATGCGCAGTTAGTTTTTTGAAGCTCAGCCCATCATTTGCATGGGGTCACGCTTCATTGTAATATATCACGCCCACTTCCAGCCCACTTTCACCTACTTTGACTTGCGTCGGCTTACGCCGACAACTATACGCTATGCAACGTTGAGCGCATTTACTTTGTAAATAGCATCCTTGCCTCTCAACGTAGCGGTGGCGTATGCTCGCACAAAGATACACCTCTCTACCTGAATCCGGGCCATTGTGTTTACTAACAGTTTAGGCTATTGTTAGATGGTGCACTATGACTCGCTTATTTTGCTGTTCTATAGATAATGCTAACCGCGTAAAATACTGTTCACATGGAATATTCAATCAAGTGCAGATGAAATAAGTAAACTTTTCACATGATTGGATAACTAAAGTAATTAACACAATCTTTTGTGTGAATATTCCCAGTTCCTTTGAGGCCAAAGAAAAAAAATCACAGGGGACATAACTTAGTCAGTCTGTGTCCCTTGTGCTGCTGGCTGCGAGATTTCCTGAAATCTTCTTCCTCTGTTCCCCACCTACCCACCTACCCCTGCCACCATAATCCTCTGGTTTAGCTGGGGTTAGTAGAGCTGATGGACCTGTGACATGCATTTATCAAGAGTGTTGACTATGTCGGCCCTTTACCTCCTCTTCTTTTCCTAGAAGTAGTTTTATAGCTTCTATAAATGAAACCCGATCTATGAATGGTGGATGGGTTGATGAAAGAAAAGTCTGCTCCTCCATTCATCATCTTTCATTTATACACATGCTGTTCACCAGAATATTGTATCATAAGGGGAATCTGAGGATGAAGATTTCAAGTAATCCTATAGCCAGCAGCACAAAGGATACATTGATTTCATTGTAAGTAATGTTTCCCTTGAGCTTAGGTTTTTAAATAAATCAGCCTCGATATTCCTTGGTACCATCTGAGATGATGTTTCGCTAATGGATGCTAATGATTTACCTAATATACCGTGCAGGAACCAGACTAATCAATTGATATTTTTCTTATAGGAACATTTCCTGGAAGTAATAAGAAACCAGGAATTTCTATTATTGCCAGCTGCTGAAATTACTAAACTTTTATCAAGTGATGATATGAACATTCCCGATGAAGAAACCATCTTGAACGCCTTGCTTACCTGGGTACAGCATGATGTAGAACAGAGGAGAAGGGGCCTTAGCAAACTACTGGCCTTTATCCGTTTACCCTTGTTGGCACCACAGGTATTATGGTTCGCCTGGTTGTCAGAACCGGTATGAAGTTCAGTAACATACCATATATACTGCCTATAAATGTTGTTTTATTCGATATCAATACTCAGTTGGGTTTGTATAACTTCAAGCACAAAATCTTTATAGTGTTACATGACATTCTGTGAGTAGATGAGGGGAAAAGGGGTCAGCTAAACACTATGAACATATTCGCCAGCACACCACGGATCATATATAACGTCCAAAAAAAGTTTTAATGCACAGAAAACCTCACAGGAGGTGCAACATTTCGAGGCCGCATAGGGCCGCGTACACACAACTAATCAAATCGGTCTGACAGACCGTTTTGATCGGATTTGTCTGCTGGGCTATTTTGGTTTGATCGTGTACACACGATCAAACTAAAACCAAAATGGCTGTACTTTCCAGTTTTAATACAAGCAGTGCTTTTGAAGGACATAACACTGAGATCCACCTCTGGAGAGATCATGGTTTTATGCATGACTAATAGAAAAAATGTGGGCTACTTGGTTACATTATATGTTTAATAAGGTACAGGTGCCATAGTTTACCTCTAGATTTATAGTTTAATATAATGCTGTTGGGGATGAGACCTATATGCTATAGAACCCTGGATTCTTTATGCTAATACTACTTACACGTTCAGATATAGTGCTGACTTTTTTTTTTTTTTTTTTTGGTGTTCCCTCTCCCACCTCCTATACCCCTCCTTCCCAATCTAGATCATAATGGGTGCATTGTTCACACTATTGTCTATATGTACACAGTCCCGGCTTGGTGCACATCCCCCCATGTTGTTTGGGTATAAAAATGAAGTTTTGTGATTTTGGCAACTGTATATATCAAAGTACCTTTTCAAACTAATGGTCCAGTGCCCCCATTTCTTGTATGCCCCCTTTTTTCTTATTGTCTCCCTTTTTTGTCTCGGTATTGTATTGGTTTTATTCTTAATCAATGTATGTTATCCCTTTCTTATTGACATTTTTTAAATAAAGATTATATTTAAAAAAACAAATAGAAAAATGTGCCTGGAGGTCTGCTTCGAAGAGAAGTTCACCTTTCATTACATGTTACACCTGTATCCAGGGTGTAATGTGTAACATGTTACTAAACAATTGATAAAAAATAAACGCAGCTGTGCGGGGGGCTCTGTCACCCCAGCCACGTCATTTGTACACTTGGTTCTGTGAATGGGAGAACTACAGCTACCGTCTGTCATTGCATTTTGATGGCTTGTAGTTCTCAATTAACTACCAGGGCAATGATGAGCGCTCTACATAGTTTGATTGCTCCTGCCTTTAGGTAAAAACCTGTCCATATGTGGTATGAGCAGACAGCTACACTGCTGACAGTCTTCAGGAGCCTTGCATTGCACCTGTGACCTGCTGATGCAATGCTTTACAGGCTCCTAATAAATAAAATATAAATAAAAAGGTGCATTTTTTTTTTTTTTTATTATTTTACAGAGGTGAACGTCTCCCTTTTGCATTTCTCCACAATGCTTACAGATGCAGAGGTGAATGAGGACTTGTATTAATTAAAATACAATAAAACATTTTTATTGATGTATTCTAATCATACAATATTGCAACAATAAATTGACAATATCTGCATACAACCATTGTTGACACACACACACATACTTCCTCCATCGCCATTTACCCTACACTAATCTAGTTTATAGTTATTAACAATATACAAATACCTTTTAATAACCCAACAATCGACTGAAACATCCCGACTTCTCTAAACTATACCCTCAAAGGGGGGAAAAAAAAGTGTGGAGGAGAAAACTCCCCCCTCCCAAAGTATCCACATTAAGTGGACAAGTGCATAAAGTGCAAAAAATCTTGAGTGCACAATACACAAAAATAAAGAGGGAAATATCCCATGTGTCCAAAATCCTGGCAGGTATTATATTAAGTGCAAAATAGTGTGGTGTGGGGGGGGGGGGGGGGGAACACCCCCTCTACCAAAAGATGCACTCAAAGTGCCAATATCCACAACACCATTCAGCCATGAATAAGCACTGATCCAGTGCGAAACACGTCGGCTGTTCCTTGTTTCCACTGCTGTGACCCTATTTTTGTACATGCTGTCTATTGAATAAAAGACCACCCATCAGGTTTTGGAGTGCGGCTATCCATTTTTCTTTGTCTTCATTTTGCTTAGTGCACCGCCAGCACCCTCGGTGTCCTGCACCACCTGTAACCATTTAGTGATCCCACCTGGAGCGGTGACTCCTTTCTATCCACAACACCATACCTACCCAGTGTGACAATCCAAAAATTCAGACGGCCAATGGTATATGGGAAGGGGGGAAAAACTGTGCCCACAAAACTCAGTGCATTTTACACACACACAAAAAACATCAATACTAAAATTCGACTAAGGTCTTCCCAAAAATATATAACTCTGTTCAATTAGTTCAGTATCTCCATTGGTGACATATTCATCAAATACTTAAATCCCCAGCAGGTGGTGTGTCCAGAGGCACCCCAACCAAGGAGAATCCCTGAAGGATGTCTCCCCCCAACACACCATCATCAATATGGGTATGACAGGATAGGTGTAAACTCACCAATGCCCACCACCAACAAAGAACATCCTCTTCCACCCACCCCCACAACATGCAAATTAAAAAAAAAAAAAAAAACATTCTACATACACATCTCCCATTAACTTCATAGGTTAAATGGTGTCCTAGGTAAATAATTACTTACAAAAAAAGGAAAGTCAAAAATTTACAATTTCATCTGATAAATAAATATTAGACGCATCTATCTATACAGCAGACATATGCCATTGAATACATCTGTGCTAAGTGCACCGGAGTCCAATACCATCTAGCTAGGAATTTATAAGACATTTACTAAGGACTTGTTTTTAAGTGCTTTTACTACGTGCCAAAATATGAAAATACTGTGGTGTGCATGATCTGGACACAGGATCACACATGCATTGTTTTAAAATTTAAATGGCTGAAATAACTATATTGTAAAGAAAATATAAGTGTTTGTTTCCATTTTCTGAGCTGCACACATGGAATTATATTTTAAGCTGAAATGTTTTATTGACAGGCATGTTTTTATGATTATTGAATAGAAAGTTGTAGTACATGCACATAAAATGTCTGATCTACAAAATATTTGATCAGCTGAGTGAAGTGGGATCCATGGACTTATTAGAAATAAGGCCTCGCATGTTTATATTTGACGCTTTGGTGGAACATTAATCAAGCATCTTATTATTAGTTTCTTGCAGACATGGAAAATAATGCACTGTTTAGCGATGACATTGAATGTCAGAAGCTCATTATGGAAGCAATGAAATATCATTTGTTGCCTGAGAGAAGACCAATGTTACAAAGCCCTCGTACAAAGCCTAGAAAGTCAACAGTGGGCATGCTTTTTGCTGTTGGCGGTATGGATGCAACTAAAGGTAATCATTCTCTATCACCCTGTAAAGTTTCTGCAGTAAAACAAACATCAGGAATTTTGGGGCCCCTTACACAGCCTCAGGCATGGGCCCCCTGGATCAGAGAACCGGGGGGTGCTGCCGCCTAAAATTGAGAAGCGGGGGGCCCTTAACAAAAATAACAAATAAAGAAAAATATATATAAAAAAGGGGTAGCCAACCGGGGGCCCTGGGGACCTCTGGGCCCTTTAATAAAACGAAAAAAAGAGAGAAAAATATATAATATATATTTTTTTTTAAAAGGGTGGTTGCCATCTGGGGCCCTGGGTACCTCTGGGCCCTTTAATCATTTTTTTTTTTTATAAAAAGGAATTACAAAAAAAGGGGGCTTGACATCCGGGACCTCTGGGCCCTTTGATAAAAAACAAAAAAAAAAATATATATATATATATATATATATATATATATATATATATATATATAAAAAGAAATAAACATTTATTAAAAAAAACAAGGGTTTGCCTTTCAGGGCCCTGGGGACCTCTGGGCCCTTTAATAAAAATATATCTATATATAAAAAATATAACAATTTTTAAAACCTTTTTATAAAAAAAGAGGGTTGTCATCTGGGGACCTCTGGGCCCTTCAATTATAATAATTTATAATTATTATTATTCTCTATAAAAAAGAGGGGGTTGCCATCTGGGGCCCTGGTGGCCTCTGGGCCCTTGGGGACCTCCGGACCCCTAAAAAAAAAAAAATGTATATATATTTTTTTTTTTGGGGGGGGATTCCCATCCGGGCCCCTGGGTTTAACTATCGGGTTTAACTTGTTTATATGAAGTATCCCCTAGTGCCTCAAATCAAGTTTAACAAATTATACATATGGAACACAGATGCAGCTAAAATCAAATCAATATGTACTCTTTTTTTTTTTTTTTTTTATATAATTCTTTATTTTTGTTTTATATAATTCTTTATTTTTGTATTTTCTGTATATTACATCACTTACATGTATACCAAACCTCCACCGGGAACAAAATACATAACATTTATAAATACAAATAAAACATGTACAAAAACAAAAAAAAAAAAAGAAAAAGGGAATAAAAAATAAACAAAAAAAAGAAAAAACGACCAAAAACAAACAAAAAAAAAATGTAATGCTTCTCCCCCCTCTCTTCCCCCTCCTGCTCCCGCACCCCCCCCCCCCCCATATAGATTATAACTAAATTATTCCTCTTAGGGTATTCCCTCTTTTATATCAATATAAATCAATATGTACTCTTAGGTATAGTATTCGGCTACAGAAATCCTGGGGAAGCTGGTCAGTAGTACATAAGCTGGATAGCTGTTCCAGGGAGAATAGAAGGTTGAAAATGATAAAACACAATCTTTTTTTTTTTTTTGTGTTTGTGTTAATTTAAATGCAAAATTTTAATATTTGACTTTACTCTTACCAGATGTTTATTTACTGATTGCAAATAAATAGATCTGCTTATTAACTGGTTTTAGGAGCTACAAGCATCGAAAAGTATGATTTACGTACCAACACGTGGACCCCTGTAGCCATCATGAATGGACGAAGGCTCCAGTTTGGTGTAGCTGTGTTGGATGACAAGCTCTATGTTGTTGGAGGACGAGATGGGCTGAAAACCCTAAACACTGTGGAGTGTTATAACCCCAAAACAAAAACATGGAGTGTTATGCCACCTATGTCCACACATCGGCATGGTCTCGGTAAGTTGGCATACCCAATGCCACTCGACTAATCAGCTAAATGTAAATCTATCAAAGTGTCTTAACTTTTTTTAAATGTAGCTTCCAGTTTTTGTATTGTATATTTACAAATGCAGCCATATTTTCTCATTATATATGCCTACAAATACCTTTGCTTAATATGGATAGTGTTGCATTCTATGTCAGAATTATTGAAGTCTGGTTTTCAGCATGACGTTGCTAATTGGAATACTATCGGTGTATTTAAGGTCCTTTTTTTACATTTGTGTGTTGCGATAGCATGTGGTCGTTAACACCTTTTACTATGTGTTACAACAATGCATGGTAACACACTATATACAGTGCTTTCATTAATTTTGAATTGCACTTTAAAGCTGAATTTCAGCGTTACCTTTTCTTTCTGGTATAGTCATAGGACAAAAACAGAGATTAGGCAATACAAACACTGCATTGTGTCCACTTCTATCTGCTCACTACTTTAACAATTTTGAGTGGCTTTGATAGACAGTTGTGAAGTGGTAAAAACACAACCCAACTGCTTATTTTCAACGTCTGCGTGAAAGAGTCCTTATGGTGGTTAAACTGGTTAGTTAGCATCGGTCCACTAGAGGAGACATCTTTTTTATTTATTGCATTTATTTATTTTGTATACATACAAAGTTGTGTGAGGCGTGTGTGCTAGGGTTAAAGATAGGACACACTTTGGTCTTTATGTACCATAACACACACACACACACAACCCTGGACAGAAATTGTACTTCTGCACAGCAAGGGTGGATGGGGGGGGGGGGGGGTTCTAGGGAGTGCCACACCACCCTAGAAAAATCTAAGGAATGGATGGAAAAGTTCAGGTATTTCAGGCTGAACAAGAGAAATCCTATGCATGTATGGCTAGCATAAAAAGTCTCTGGGGCAGAAACAGGCATGTGTGGCCATGTCTGTGTGTGTTTTGACCTCCTTTGATCCCATGGAAACTTTAAATTGTGTCCCTTGCTTGTTGGCAAGTATCTCGTTAAAGATGCAGTGTTAAGGCTCGTTCGTACACACTGTAAGAAAATCTGGCTTACATTTTCGCCAAAAGAATTTTCGTAAGCTTTTTTGTATAGCGTGTACACAACTTTTGACAGCCGATTCCGAATCTTTGTATGAAATTTCACGAAAGGACAAACTCCAAAATTCTTAGTGTATGGGAACAGAATGAACAATTTTCATTTTAATGTGTACCGTTTTTGTCAAGAAAAACCAGAAGACTGCACATGATCGGAAACTATAAACAATAAAAAAAGAGCCTTTGCCGTACGAGACTTTTTCACACATCGGTTACGATTAGCTGTGAAATGGTGAGGAAATCGGACGATCTTTCGCCTGATTTTCTTATAGTGTGTACCCCTCTTAAATCTACATTTTCTTTTTATTAAAAGAAAGATTTGTATCACACATGCCATAGCCCCTGCTATAAAGAGAAAAACAGTAACTTTCATCAGTAATAACCATAAGATGTATAATTTGAGTCTGTGTATTAATAGGTGTGGCAGTTTTAGAAGGTCCCATGTATGCTGTTGGTGGTCACGATGGCTGGAGTTATTTGAACACAGTGGAGAGGTGGGATCCTCAGGCCAGGCAGTGGAATTTTGTAGCTAGTATGTCCACACCGAGAAGCACAGTTGGTGTGGAGGTCCTTGGTGGAAAGTAAGTAAATGACTTCTATGTTCTATTTGTTGTTAGCAATATTGTGGTTCAACAGTTTTTTTTTTCTGGTGAGGAGGAAAAAGATGATTTTGCATGCCAGTACTTCCATTAGAACTCGACTTGCCCCTTTCTCTCAATGTATGTAAGGATCAGGTGTAGAAAAAAAATGCAGAGGATCAAATTTAAAATGAGCCAGAGGGTGTAAGTATTGTTTTAATCTTTCAGTACAGGACACAGGCAACTTTGGGGCATCCAGCTCCTGCCCCAATGCAGGAACTGGTCTTAAAGGTGTTGTAAAGGAAAGCATTTTTTTGCCTAAAATTAATGTCTGCAAGATAGACAGACAGAATAGTGTAATGATTCTGTTAAATGAGTAAATACCTATTAAATTCCTTCATCTATATCACCTCTGGCATTCTAGTTTCTGTTCTCTCATTCACTTCCTGGTTTGCTGCGCTCGTTCATGTAAGAACTACATTTCCCAGTATGCATTTCGGCACGCCCAGTAATTCACACCTCCTTGAAGTCTCTAACACGTAGAGAGCGTCCTGCCGTACAGATGTAGTTCCGAGGAGGGGGCCAGCACGTCACTAACCACCGTAGTAAAGCCTCCCTTCACAGTGGTGAGTTACAATCGGACAAGCAGGAAGTAAACAGAACAGAGAAAAAATAGAGCAACTTCTGAGCAAAAAACGAACAATGAGGAAGTGAAAAGAGGAATGTCTGTAGGTAAAGGATGCTTATTATGAAAAAACTATTTTTTTTCCTTTACAACCCCTTTAATACCGACATAAGCATCTAATTCTAGCTCTATTTCAGGCATGCAACAAGTGGCCTTTTTTGACAAAAGCAGAATTTTCTGCATGTTAGCAAAGGGAAAACGATACTAGCTGTGGGTTATGGGTGCTGCACACACCTGATAGCAATCTGATAGAAGGAAAGGTACCCCAAGGGGCTTTGAGTTGCAGCAAAAAATTAGAATGGATTCCAAAGTTCAAGAAATAATTTATTGAAAAGATACATGGTGAAAAAAAGCGTTCTAGTGGGATCAAGACATGAGTTCCAAAATGCGATTTAAAAGTAGATACATGAACTCACATGGTTGTATTTATGTAACAAAAAAGTAAACTTGTACTAGAAACCTTGACGCGTTTCGACCTTTGATAATGGAGGTCTCTTCAGGGGGAAATGATTGAAAACATGAACTCTGAAAAAAGATACATATAAATAATTTTTGTTAAAACAGAAAACAACAAATATTTACGCAATAAATTATATACAATCATTGTTCGCCATATTGGCGTAGGTAAGTATATTTACCAAAAAATCAATGTCAAAGACTGAAACTATGGGTCCACCACAAGACCCTATCACCGAGAAACAGCACCCCCAGAGAACCACACGGAATGGGAGGGTCGATGGAAAAGACCAGGCTGCAAATAGGTGGGCCTCCTCGATGCCTACGAGACACTTACAGGTCCTACACTGGGCAGGGAAAGGCAAGAGGTGATGGGGGGGAGATCGAGGGGAGCCAAACAGAACCAGCTGACAAAAAAGGAGAACCTAAAAAAGTATATAAATAAATAAAGGAGGGATTACAACCTTCAAAATACTAAATAGATGGTCAACAGGTAAAGGAAGAAAAGGGAGGAGAGAGGGGGAAAGAAAAAAGAAAGGGGGGACGTGCAAGGAAGTGTGTAAAGTGAAGGGTCTGGGAGAGAAGGGGTAAATGGCAATGGGAGTTCAGTAAATTGTGCTGGCAAGTGTGTGAGAGAGTAAGTGTGGCAAAGGATGTTACAAGGTCTGAATGGAGAAAAACATGTTCTGAGTGTTGGTATTAAATGTGCAGTGATAGAGTGAGCAGCTAGGGGATAGAGGTCCTGTTGTAAAGAGTGCGTGGGGGAAAAAAAAAAAGCTGAAAAATGGCAAACGCATAAATATTTGTTATAAGATAAAAGGACAAAGAAAAGGAAAGCCGGTAAGGTGATGTAAAATGTGGTGGGATGAATGTGTGAAGTATGATGGGGGGGGGGGGAAGGGGGAAAAAAATAAATATTTACCTGGGCTGTCTAAATGGTGGGGATGAATCCTTTTTATGAATGAATGAATGAATGAATGAAAAACTTATATAGCGCGGCACATGCGAACTGAATCGCCTCTGGGCGCTTGTTGTTTTTGTCTCTCTGGTCATCAAAAGAGCAGAGTTTTTATCTGTCTTCTGAAGGTCAGATGGTTTTCCTCCAACCGAATGCTGGTTGGTAAAGCGTTCCATAGTCTGGGACCTTGGAAAGCAAACCTTCTTTCTCCTTTGGACTTGTATCTGGCTTTGGGTATCTCGGTGGATCGCAGAATGCGACTGGGGTTGTGGACTTCTATCTTTTCGCATAGATATTGCGGAGCCTTCCCATGGATGCACTTATGTGTCAGACAGAGTGCTTTGAAGGCAATTCTGTCTTTGACTGGCAGCCAGTGAAGGGTTCTCAGAGAAGGTGAGATTGATTCCCATGGTTTTTTCCCAGTCACAAGTCTGGCAGCTGTATTTTGAACGACTTGCAGACGAGTGATTTGGTACTTGGGGAGTCCGAGGTAAAGGGCATTTGCATAGTCCAGTCTGGAGTTCACAATTGTTCCCACCACGACTGCTACGTCTTCTTTGGGGATAAAAGGAATAAGTCTGCGTAGTAGGCGCAGCAGATGGTGTGATCCGCTGACTACTGACCCTATTTGTGCGTCCATTGTCATGTTGGTGTCAAAGATGACTCCGAGACTTTTGACTTTGGAGCTAGGGTGATGATCTGGCCCAGAATGGGGGGAGGTGTCCAGGTTGTTGCAGGTTGACTCTTGCGACTGGCATGAAACAGAAGAAGTTCTGTTTTGGAGCTGTTGAGTTTAAGATAACTCTTTGTCATCCAGTTTTCTATCAAAGAGAGACAATTCTCTAAACTGAGATGATGATCCTTTTTGTTGCAGATGCGAAAGTACAGTTGCGTGTCGTCTGCATAGGAGTGGTAAAGCAGCTGTTGGCTCCTGATGATTTCGAAGAGAGGGCGAAGATAGATGTTGAAGAGCACCGGTGACAGGGGTGATCCTTGAGGGACTCCACATGACACTGTGCGTTTTTCGGAAGTAAAAGGTCCTAATTTCACTGTTTGTGATCGGTTTTCCAAAAAGGAGGAGAACCATGATAGATCACATTCTGCGACTTTGGCTGCTTCAGTCAATCGAGTCAGTAGTAGTTTGTGGTCTACTGTATCGAAGGCTGCACTTGGGTCCAACAGAACCAGGAGACAAGATTCTCCTTCATCTGCGGCCTCAAGTGCGTCGTCCCATATTTTCAGCAATGCTGTTTCCGTCCCGTGTCCGGGACGGAAACCGGATTGAAATGGATCAAGTAGATTATGGGTATCTAGATGCTGTTGCAGCTGTTGTACCACTGCTTTCTCCATTATCTTTGAGAGGACGTTTAGGCCTGTTATGGGATGGCGGTGAGTTGGGTCTTTGGGGTCTAGGGTGGGTTTCTTCAAGATGGGCTGGATAGTGCCCTCTTTCAGCAGGGAGGGCACTATGCCTTCCCTGAATGACTGGTTTATAAGCTGCATGATAGGTGGTGCCAGGATGTCGGCACATTCCTTCAGCAGTTTAGTTGGGATAATATCATTAGGCGCTGTGCTGTTTCGCAAAGTGTCGATGATATTTTTTGTGGCATCCACGGAGATGGGTTCCAGAGTGAACTTGGTTGATTGTAGATGGCTTCTATCGGTGTTGCGAGGTTGATCAAGGGGGGTGTTGCACGGGGTATTGTTTTGACGAATGCTTTCCCGGATTCCCTCAATTATATTGATGAAGAAATCCGACAATTCATCGCAAAATTCTTGGGTATCTGAATTGGGGGCCTCAAGACAGCCTGGATTCATGGTCTGAGTGACCAGCTTGAAAAGTTTGCGGGGGCGATTTAAGGCGCTATTGATGGCCTTAGAAAAATGATGTTTCTTGGCTTGGAAAATTTCTTTGTGATATTTTCTTGTTATTGCTTTGTAGCAGATGAGGTTCTCTTCTGAGGCGCTGCGTTTCCAGGCGGCTTCCGCCCTTCTGCGCTCTTGCTTCAGTAGTGACAGCTGGTTATTGAACCAGCCGCACTTTTTTTTCCGGATGCGGGCTTGGCGTTTCGGTGCTACTAAGTCGGCTGACTGTAGTAGTGCTGCATTTATGGCATCCAGTGTATCTGAAACTTTTCGAAGTGGTTGGAGTGCTTTTATTTTAATTCCTAAGGTAGATTTGAAGAGTTCCGAATGGAGCTTCTTCTGAGATCTTGTCCAGTGAGTTGTCACCGGCTTAGGTGTTTTTATCAATGGGGGAGTTTTGGAAATTATGAATTTAATTGCATGGTGATCTGTCCATGGCAACGGTTCATTTTCCAAAATACTTATTTCCAGATTTTGTCTGAAAATTAGGTCAAGCGTGTGACCTGAAGCATGTGTGGGCCCACATACTAGTTGCTGTAGCCCTAATCCTTCCAGCTGGTCAATACAGGCGTCCGCGATCGGATCCTGTGAGGAGTTGGCCCAGAGATTGAAGTCCACGAGTAGCAAAAGATGTTTGCTGTTCAGGGTATAAGTGGAGATAAACTCCGTCAGAGATGGTAAAAGCTGCGATTTTGGTCCGGGTGGCCTATAGCAGAGTAGAATACGGACGGTCTCCTGGGGATTTGTTTGCAGTTGTAGAGTGAGGCCGTGTACACACGGCAGAGAACCTCGACGGGCAGAACACATCGTTCCGCCCGTCGAGGTTCTCTGCCGGCCGTCGAAATCGGCGACCCGCCCGTCGGGAATGGCAACCAGCCATTCATCCAGGCGGGCCGTCGAGCAAATAGAGAGCGTGCACACGGCCGAGGTCCTCGCTGGCATGCAGCTTCCAGCGAGGTTCTCGCTGGTTTCCAGCGAGAACCTCGGTCGTGTGTACACGGCCTAAGGGTTTCCATGAATGGAAGAGGATTTTGAAGGACTGGTTTACTGATCGCAAGATGGGTCTTGTGAATCACCGCCAAGCCTCCTCCTCTTTGCCCTATTCTGTTTTCCGTTATAATACGATAGTTTTCTGGCACCAGTTCTCCTAGAATGGTGTTCCAGTCGGCTGTGAGCCAGCTTTCTGTAATAAAGAGGCAGTCTAAATCATATTGTAGTATGAAATCATGGATTTCTAATCGGTGTTTTTACTGCACTGCCGATAGTGTTAATCAAAGCACATGATATGTGCTTAGGTTGGATGGGTGACTGAATTTTTTGACAGTCGATCGTCGATCAATTCTCAAAATTTGCTCAGTTCTTAGGGCCCTTTTGGTGACGGCTGTTAGCACTGCGACAAATCGCCTCAGACCCCAAATGGTTTCTGCTGAATACCGCAGACTCGCCATAGTTGCCCGTCATCGGGGGGGGGGGGGGGGGGGGCGGTGGTTGGATGGTGATGGAGGGAAGATTCACTGAGTCTTTTTAGTATAGTGAATCATCTGATTAATTGATAAGTGCTACGCAGATCTCCAAGATAGGCATAGGGTAGATGATGCCTGCATTGGGGTCTGAGAAAAGTATATAACAAGGGAATAAGTATTAGAAAATTACATCAAATAGTGGGGATGGGGGCCGGGCTAGGAAAAGGTAAAAAACCTACTACCAAGAGGGGCCATATAGGGGATCAGGCCTTACTTACTTTTAGACCCAAAATCTGCTCATCCCTCCGTCCTGACCACTATGTGGACTCTGTTCAGAAATCTCCCGGGGCTTTTTAAATATGGGAGGGTCTGTATGGCTGGGTGTGCTCAGGTTCTGTGGCTTAACCCCTCATCCGCCCAACCCCACCCACCAACCCACCAGCGCTACCCAACACCATGTGTAGGGATCAGGTGGGCTGCCAAAAATGGCGTCCCCTGTGCGGTCTCCCCGGCGTTCTAGAAGGAAAAATCCCCCGCAGCTGCCGTCGCTCCCCTCGTCAAATGACCTAACATCACAGCATGCCGCACGTGCGGCATATCAGCGATGTCCAGGAGGATCGGGGAACGCCGCCGGCAGGCAGAAGCTCCATCAAGCGGCAAAGCCGCTATGGAGCATGATGAGGGGAAAGAGGCTGATGCCTCACACCCCCCTGCCTGCCGTTAGGCATGGGGGCAAGCCCAAAAACGAAGCAGCACTCCCTGCCAAGCGCAGGCCATGGGCGCATGCTGAACGGCAAAGTGATCGCAGCCAGACCGCGGCCCCAGGAATGGCATATTACTGTAAAGATGAAGTAGCAACGTTATTAAGTAAATAATGTGATTAGGAATCTCAAGAAGGTTCCCACAACGCTTAGCAAGTAATGACATGTAGATATATTGAACAAAAACTGAACTGGATAATGAGTTTAGCCAACAATCTACAACATCATCATACCTCATGAAGCCTAGAAATATTATAAAAAAGGAAAAATGTTAACTTGTCGTGTTCACATAGGATGCTTGTTTGTGGAGTGCCTATTTCTGTCGCCGCACCCCGATCGAAGTGTGTATTCGATCAAAGGCGATGACGGAAGTAAATTGAGGCATTTAAACATTATTGTTTGAAAACCACGTGTCGCTCCGAGGGGATTCATGGTTTGGAATTTCTGGCATGTTCATAGAGGTAGAAGGGAGAATTGTTGGGTACATCTAAAATACACAGCTCATGTCCTGAACCCACAAGTATCGGGTATGGGGTGCGGGTGTTTAACCACCCAAAAATTTTTTAGCAAAGGGAAAACGATACTAGCTGTGGGTTATGGGTGCTGCACACCCCTGATAGCAATTTGATAGAAGGAAAGGTACCCCAAGGGGCTTTGAGTTGCAGCAAAAAATTTGAATGGATTCCAAAGTTCAAGAAATAATTTATTGAAAAGATACATGGTGAAAAAAAGCATTCTAGTGGGATCAAGACATGAGTTCCAAAATGCGATTTTAAAAGTAGATGCATAAATACAACCATGTGAGTTCATGTAACAAAAAAGTAAACTTGTACTAGAAACAAGTTTATTTCTTGAACTTTGGAATCCATTCTAATTTTTTGCTGCAACTCAAAGCCCCTTGGGGTACCTTTCCTTCTATCGAATTTTCTGCATGTATGTCACAATTTCTCAGATTAAAGGCCTAATGCAGCCATCCTTGTCCAGAGCTCAAAGACCTCTTCTCTTACTAGAGCAAGACCCGGTCCAGAGGATCCTGAATCAATGGGTATTGATAAAGACGTAGAGGTAGTGTTGGCAGAAGCTGCTGGTTGGATTCCCCCCCCCCCCCCCCCACACTATTGCTATATTGAGGAGAGAGTTCCCTAAATATGCTTGCTAATGTTGAAATCCTCTGTCCACAATAGCCTTGGCATTTTACTGTTGGTTTCTACTATGCCTTGTCCATGCCCCTTTTGGGCATAAACTAAGCTTTTGAAAAAACATTCATGGTTTATGAACAGATGTATAGTCAGTCACTCCTGAATAATGATTGGCTTGGGCGTGTTTTTGATTAAACCTGCCAGGAAGCCATCACCGCACACTGCCAATCAGACACTGAGGCATTTCTCAACCTGCAGCTGCACAAACAAACATTGCCTGTGATTGGCAGTGTGCAGTGCCAGCTTCCTGGCAGGTTTGATCCAAACATGCCCGAGCCCATGCCAAATATTTATGCATTTTTTTTTATTTATTTTTTTCACACAAACTGAGCTTTCTTTTGGTGGTATTTAACCACTTTAACACTAGACATTTTCAGGTACTTTTTGTTTAATTATTTTTTTACACTGTTGCTTTCATTTTTATTTATTTTTTGTTATTGCTGTCAAAAGGAATGGAAATTTCCTTGTGAGAGCAAAAGGCACGTGACTTTTTTTTATTTCTATGGAGGGATCTGGCATCTGTCAGCGCTAATGTTGTGCAAGATAAAAAATTTTTTTTTTTAGGTAATCTTCAGGTCTAAAATTAGTTTTAAAACATGTAATTTTTTTTTTTTTTTAAATGGTTCCAGGACTGCCATTGTGGTTGGGGGGGCTGCAAAATACACCTTTGCCTAAGTAAACAAAAACCCTTGCATTGGCCCTGCTGTCATCAGTGCAGTACAGTGCAGTACAGCGTTCTCATTGAACTTGTTTAGTGGTGATCAGAAATATTATTATAAAATAAAAAATTCAATAATTTTTTTATTACTTTTTTCTATTTTAAAAATGTAACGAGTTTTTTTTCTAACACACTGTCACCAAAGCAATATAGTGTTATTATAGTAACACTGTACTACTCTGGGGAAGTGACCAAAATTTTAATTTTTTACACGTTGATTTGTATATACCAATGAATTGGTTAAATATTTTCTTTAAAATCAAATCCTTAGAAAAGATTAGTACGTAGCTAGTGAGAATTGGTTCCTCGCCAGGTAAAATGAAATTCTCTCTTGCGCACGTTGTCAAATTAGTTCCCAAACTGTGCAAAACCCTTTTCCACATGATTCAAAATTTTTGTTGGGAAGGAATGCCATTTCTAGCAGGAAATAGATTCTCTGCGTTCAAATTAAGTTCCAACTCCAGGCAAAACATATTTCTGTGTAAGTATATAGTAGTGAATGGTTAGAACCTCTGCCAGCTGTTTTTAATTATTTTTTTTTTCTCCTGGTCCCTATCTCTTGGGTAGATTCCCCCTTAGTCTTGGGACAGCAAGTGATGGGGAATCTTTCCAACAGGGATTTGGACAAAAACACACAATCTCCTTCGTAGGGTCAGAGAGAGAGATAAAAACTTGGCAGAAATTGTAGCTCTTTCTCACACTATCCAAAGCAACAAAACGCATTTTGGCTGAATTTAGACTTTATTGCAGGTGGTAGTTACAGCCATTTATGTGAGAGAATACCGGTGTCTGACCACCCTTACAGGGAAGAAGCGTACTGGCAATGAAGAAAAATGTCTAACAGATGTGAATTTATGCGCACATTTCTCTTCATATTGAAAAACATAAAATGTTGGGCCATCTGCCCGTAAGTGGGATCCACAGAATAAACTGGCACATTATGGTTTGATTGTCTTCCAGGCTTTATGCAGTGGGTGGTCGAGATGGAAGTTCTTGCCTCAAGTCTGTAGAATGCTTTGATCCTCACACCAATAAGTGGACCCTGTGTGCGCAGATGTCCAAGAGGAGAGGTGGAGTTGGGGTCACCACATGGAATGGCTTCCTTTATGCGATTGGAGGACATGATGCTCCAGCTTCTAATTTAACATCTCGACTTTCAGACTGTGTAGAAAGGTAACATTTCATTTACACTGCTAAAGAAATAAGCTGCCAAAGCTGATAGCGAGACATTTTAATAAAATCAATGTGATTCCAGACTCGCTGGAATTTTAAGCACCAGCCAGTTATGAATTTAACCCGACATTCGCTGAAGTACTTCTATATTTAATGCTTCTGTGTAATTACTGCAGGGATTAACAGGAGGCAAAAAGGTGGTTTTATTGTAAGATTTTCTATGGTATATTACTTTTGGTAAATGTGTTAGTACAATCTATATATATATGTATAACACCTAATTAAATTCAAAGGCTCTGTATTTAAAATCAGTCACAGTTTTTATTAACACTCCATGCAGGGCAGCAGACAAATGTCTGGGATCTCTCTGTATAGAAGCATCGGTGAGTTAGAACTGTGTGCAACCACTGCTATGCTCCAGTCTCTCTCATTCACAAAGACATTACTTTTAGCAGATCATGTAGTAGGCAGAACAACTTTTCCTGAATCTTTCCCCCAGACCGGTGTCTGTAATACCACTCTTCAGCCAGACAGCTTGGTAGGAGCCAATTCTTGAGTAGACGCTGAAGCCAGTGCAGCATTAATTAACATATGGGTGGCTATTTTAGGAAAAAAACACTAGTCAACATGCATTACATGGAACATTCTAGATGGCTGCAGTTTGGCCGTCCCTATGTGGACATTTACAAGCCTGCATGAGAGAGATCATGACACAGGAAGTTGACCAGCTGACCTCATTAGCACACACCCTGCATCATCCACCCTCCCATTCCCAGCTGCATGTTTTTTAAATTAAATGAAATGCTATCAATGCGTGATCACCATCCTCACTAAATACACAATCAGATTGCCTAGTGTATGGCCATCTTTATACAAGTACATAGAAGGGAGGGGGACAGAAACGCTCGGCTGCAAAGCCCCGTTCACAACTCTACATAATGGGAACTTGCATTCCCACATGCGTCTTTAGTGTTTTAGCAAGGTGGGGAGGCAGGCTTTTGAGCATTTTTTTTCACTAATCACACATAGAGCAGCTAACTTTTTTTTTTTAGAGTGGAGCATTTTTTTACTGCGATTTTTGGTGCAACGCATTTCTGAAATGCAAAGAAACACACAGCTGTGAATGGAGCCTCCGTTTTTTTTTTTTGTGTTATGGCACCAATTTCACTTTAAGCCCAGGTTCACACTGGGCTGCGGGAATGAAGCCTTGCGAGTTCAGCCGAACTCGCACAATTTCACTCCCGCTTGTCAGTCCCTATTTCGGTTGCAATTTCAGAGACATATGTGCAGATGTCAATGTAAATTGAGGCCCGAAATCGCAAAAATTGGTACAGAAACTACTTTTTTTAAATCGGTGCAGTTCTGCGTTGCCATTGTTGGCAAATGCCTCTGATCTGACACGTCAATTCACATGTCAAAACACACCAGTGGGAACCAGGGCTCAGACCCCATTCACATCTAGAATAGTGGGAACGCCCATTTTGTGGCTAGTTTTTTCCTGTGACACGCATAGGGCAGCCTGTTACATATGGTTAATGGGACATTTTGGCACTATGTGGGTTTTTTTTTTTTTTACTGTGCGTTTTGCAGCATTTGTTTTTTCACATGGCAAAATGTGTGTTTGCTTCTGTATTTGGTGTGCCATCAGAAAAAACGCACCAAGCTCCAAAAAAAAAGTCCTGAAGCTTCTTTGAGGCGATTCCAAAATGCGTGTGGAAATGCGAGTTCCTGCTATGCAGAGTTGTGAACGGGGATTGACAGCTGTTTCTGTCCACTCCCTTCTATGTACATGTATTACAATGGCCATACACTATGCCATCTGATTGTGTATCTAGTGAGAAGGGTGATCACTGATTAATTGCATTTCATTTAAATAACGTGCACCTGGGAATGGGAGGGTGGATGATGCAGGATGTGTGCTAATGAGGTCAGCTGGTCAACTCCTTCCTGTGTCATAGTCTAATCAGAAAGAAGACATTACTAATGGAAACGTCTGGATACATGGATTAGGACAAATGACTGCAGATTTAATGGAAAGCATTGATCTTTTTGCCAAAAAAGTACATTAATGCTATATTGGTGCATAGGGGGAGCTGGAATTTAGAAAAAAAAGTGTACAAAGGTGAACGTACTCTTTAAAAAAGCACAGCAGTCCTTGAGCTCCAGGCAAGTGACTTTTGCCTAGGCTGAGATTAGGCTATTAGTCTGCTGTAGGCAAGAGGACTTATTTTCTAAAGCTACAGTACAGGCCTCATGTAAATATGTTAAAAAGGGCTACATCTGCCATGTTAATATGTGCGTGCTACTAAAATGACTAATATGATTTATTTTATAGATATGACCCCAAAACAGACATGTGGACTTCAGTGGCCTCCATGAGCATTAGCAGAGATGCAGTGGGAGTCTGCCTGTTGGGTGACAAGCTTTATGCTGTTGGTGGATATGATGGACAGAGTTACCTTAATAATGTGGAAGCATATGATCCACAGTCAAATGAATGGAGACAGGTCAGTAGCTCTAGCAACAACATTTGATGACATATATTTTCATTCTTAAAGATTTCACTAACATTTTTAAATGGGAAAGGTTTTCCTTTTTCATATTCTGTTATAGTGCTCTTACATTTAGATTGGCCAATTACTAGTAGAATTTTGTTTTCAGAATGTTCTTTCCAGTTTATAATCATTAGTGGGGTTAAATCAATGTTTGTTTTTGCTGTAACAACAAAAAAAGGAGCAGAATAAAAAATGTTTTTCGAGGGATCAAATTTCTAACAGTGAATGTGGTTTTCATGTGGGGAACATCCATTCACTCCGTAAAACATTTCCTTTTAACTAGGGTTGTCCTGATACCACTTTTTTAGGACCGAGTACAAGTACCGATACTTTTTTCATGTACTTGCCGATACCGAATACCGATACTTTTTTTTAAATGCAGCCACGTGTCCCCAAATGCAGCCTTGTGTCCCCAAATGCAGCCTTGTGTCCCCAAATGCAGCCTTGTGTCCCCAAATGCAGCCTGGTCCCCTCTGTGTTCAGCCATGGTCCCCTCTGTGTTCAGCCATGGTCCCCTCTGTGTTCAGCCATGGTCCCCTCTGTGTTCAGCCATGGTCCCCTCTGTGTTCAGCCATGGTCCCCTCTGTGTTCAGCCATGGTCCCCTCTGTGTTCAGCCATGGTCCCCTCTGTGTTTGTCCCCTCTGTGTTCAGCCATGGTCCCCTCTGTGTTTGTCCCCTCTGTGTTCAGCCATGGTCCCCTCTGTGTTTGTCCCCTCTGTGTTCAGCCATGGTCCCCTCTGTGTTCGTCCCCTCTGTGTTCAGCCATGGTCCCCTCTGTGTTTAGCCATGGTCCCCTAAGACAAAAACAAGTCAATCCTCCTCCTGCCGCTGCTGACATCTACTTACTATGCGCTGGGGGAACACAACACCTGTCATTAGCATTTGAATAGCTGTGTTTCCCCGCCGCGCTGACAAGTATAGCCCCTCCACCTTGCCCGGGCACTTTGATAGACAGATCACCCGTCCGGCGCATAGTAAGTAAATGTCGGCAGCGGCGGGAGGAGGGGGGGGCGGTTGAATTGTTTTTGTCTAAGGCGGCAGCAGCTCTCCTCTCCCCCATACGAGGACTGCTCTGCTCCGCTCTCCGCCCCCTCTCCACCCGCACTCCATCCCCTCTCCACCCGCACTCGAAAAAAAAAAAAAAAGTATTCTATTCAGGCATCGGGAGTATTTGCGCGAGTACATGTACTAGCGCAAATACTCGGTAGCGGTCCCGATACCGATACTAGTATCGGTATCGGGACAACCCTACTTTTAACATTCGATTTTGAAGTACTTTTTGAATGACATTCTTCAAGTTATCCAATGTACTCATGAAACATGTCATTTGTACAAAAATCTACTAATGTATGGCCAGGGGCGGACTGACCATTAGGACACTTAGGCAGTGCCGAGGGCCCGAGGCCAGTAGGTGGCCCCATGAGCTGGGACAGCTGAGGTGTTCCATTACAACTCAATCGCTGGATTTGTCAGTAGCAGTGTCATTGCTTCTAACTAGATTGGCAGTCTATGTATTTAGAAGTTCAGAGTCTTCTTTCTGTCTCACTCCTCAGTGTCTTCCTGCACACTCGCTCTGTGTTCCCCCTCAGTCAGACCCCCCCCCCCTTCAGTGCCGTGTTATGGGAGAGCCTGAAGGAGGGGCATAACTACTGCACGCTATATGCAGGGAGGGAGCTGATTGCGTGAGGAAAGTTTTCGTGGAGGTAAGTTTCTGCATTGCACACAATACAAAGTTTCATGTCAGGAGGAAATGTTTGTGACAACTTGTGAAAGGCTAAGTAAGGTGACCTGGAGGGTTGAAATGGCAGGCAACTGTGTGTGTTAGAGCCGAAGCTTGTGAACCCGGAAGACACAGGGGGAACCTCTCAACCCTCTCGGCCATGACTTTACTGCACTGGAGAACCTTGTTCCAAACCACGCCCAATATATGGCTTTATTTAGCCACACCCACGTTGTACCATGGCTATGCATGTCGCTGGTCACCTTCACCCTGGTAAGGGCCCCAGTGCATTACTTTGCCCAGGGGCCCATGATTAAGGTGGCACTGCCCATGAGAGGCTCCTGCCACTCTTTGACGCCAAGCTAGGTGCCCTGCTGCTTTAATGTTGCATCAGAAATATGCCGTGTGGTGGCCATTTTTAAACCTGGGGGCCCCATGAGTTGTCAGTCTGCCCCTGTGTATGGCCATCATTTAGTCACTTGATGACAGCAAGTCTAAAGCAACCTATAGACATTGAAACACAGTTGGATATGCCAGCACTATCTAACCACCAAAAGATCAACCAACCAAACATGCATGTTTTTTGCTGGAAAGAGCAGAATTCCATGTTATCTCAGGGAGATGCAGAGAACTATTTTTATCAATCAATTTTGTTTAAAAAATGTTTAGTGGATGGTGGCACATATACAACAAAAATTCTTAGACCCCTTTCACACTGGGGCATCTTTCTGGTGCTTTTGGGCTAAAAACTGTGCCTGTAAAGCGCCTCCCCTGCAGTCCCATTGTGAAAGCCAGAAAAAATAGTGCCTGAAAACTGCCTCGCCTGCAGCTCCAGTGTGAAAGCCCGAGTGCTTTTACACTGGAGCGGTGCGCTTGCAGGACGATAAAAAAAAAAACTGCAAGCAGCATCTTTAAAATCAATGGGCAGCGCTGCCAACTAGGGGGTTAACCGCCCCCCACCGCCTCAGTGTGAATATGCACGTGTCACACCACATGCAGTCCAGTGCATCAAAAACACATGGAAAGTAGGTTATGTTTTTAATTGCATAGTTCACACCAGCACACTGCGTTCCAGGGAAAAAAAAGTAGAACATGCTGCATTTTTCTTGCACTGGACTGTACTGTAACGCTGTAAAAAGCATCAAAAATGCACTGGAACACACACATGTCCTTATTTACGGTTAAGAAAAAAGGGAGGAATGCCCTGGACCGCATCAAAAATACACCAAAAATGTACTGGAATACTTTAAAAAAAAAAACACGTCCAAAAACATGCATGCAGAAAAGCATCTGGAACGCATCCAAACTGCATTTCTATGGTGTGAACTGGCCCTCAAGCAGTATTTTCACCTATAACAAAAGCGGCTCCTAGAAACTGCTGGTAAAACAATATATATTATTCCTCTTCTTGCCTTTCTGCACTCGGAAGCACCCATCAAATCTTTGAGCAGTTTAAGATCAGCAGATAATCTACTCATCAGATAATCTTTTAAATTCACCCTAAGCATCAAAAGTATTGACTGAAAACACAGCCCGGGTGCACCCTCTATTGTGTCTTTTGTCAGAATTGCCTCCTATGTGTGCATTGCAAAGGGTGATTTTTTTATATACGGATTTAACAGTAGCAGTGGCGGCTGGTACTCAATCTTTTTTTTTTTTTTGGGGGGGGGGGGGGGGCGCAAAAAAAGAAAGAAGGAAATTGCAGCCTCACTGTGCCCATCAAACGCAGCCACTGTGCAATCAGTTGTCACCACTGTGACATGCCATCAAACGCAGCCACTGTGCCATCAATTGTCACCACTGTGCCATGCCATAAAACGCAGCCACTGTGCCATGCCATCAAACGCAGCCACTGTGCCATCAATTGTCACCAATGTGCCCTTTACTTGTCACCACTCACTGTGCCCTTTTATTGTCACCACTGTCTGTGCCCATTGTCGCCGCTGTGCCCTGTAAAATGCACTCACCTTACTCCTTCGTCCCTCGATGTCTTCTCCTGCCCTCGATGACGCTTCAGCCAATCAGGTTACCGATAACCAGAACCAGTGACCTGATTGGCTGAGACGGCCGTCAGTCTTATCCAAGGAACGCACCCTGTACGTTCCCTGGATAAAGCATCTGGGACCATAGGGCTGTATTTGGAAAGCCAAACAGAGCCGCTGGCTCTGATAGGCACTTCCCACAGCCAACCAGCGGCCGTTATTCAGGTGGTCGGCGCTCAATGTCCGGCTACCTGAATAGACCAGTGGCAGCTGGTGGAAACAATAACATCCATTCATGCAAGCATGAATGAATGTTATTACAGTGGCGTGCAAGAGCCAGAGGGGGGCAGCGCCCTCTATGGACGAATAGTAGAAACGACATTTTAAGGAAAAGTAAAAATCTTAAAGGGCTTTTTTTTCGGCGACTACAAGAAGGGGGGGCGCCCGGCGCCCCCTATGGACGGGCTGCCTCTGAACAGTAGTATTCCCTAAAAGAAATGTATGACCAAAGCTTTCTTGGCCATACTTCCCTTCTGGGTCACAGGAGTGCACTTGTACTCTCCTGTGACCCAGAATCGGTCCACAGCGGCTGTCAGCTGATGTTGCAGAGTTGCTCTATGTTCTGAAAAGGATCCTGACAATAATGTGGGGATTCACCCAAATACCTGATCGCCAGCTGGCTCAGCCTCTCGGTGTGTTGTTGAGAGCCTGAGCCAGCTGATCTGCCAGCGCTTTACCCCAGTGACGGTCAACGCCGTCTGCTCAGAGGTCATGTGAGCTCTCAATTACCAGGCTTAGAGCTGGCAGGAGGCAGATGCAGCATGGAGGTATATACTATTGTTTTTTTTTGTTTTGTTTTTTAATCCCAAACTTCTTCAAGAGCTTGTTCACACCAGCACTGTTAGGCTGAGTTGCCCATTGCAGTCCAACACAAAGGACAAGACCAATAGCCTTTATATTGCAATATTTTAGTTCATACCAATGCACAATGCACAGTGTTGGTGTGTGCTAAAAAAAATTAAGACAGGTTGTATTGCACTTTGGTACATTAAAACATTTCTTACCTTCCTGGTTAAACCATAGAAGTTTCAAAAAGGTAAAAAAAAAAAAAAAAAACACACTGCATGTTAAAAATGTAAGCCAGGCACTAAAATTTATTTTATAAGGTTATTTTGGTTAGTTTGTGACATCATTGAACATATAGTATGTTTGTTTGTTTTGTATTTTAGGTTGCCCCATTGTGCCTTGGAAGAGCCGGAGCATGTTTGGTCACAGTGAAACTATAGCCTGCAAGTTTTATATATCATCTGCACAAACCTTCCCAAAGAGCTTGGCGTATTTATTGACCTTTTTTTTGTGAATGTTTTGAATAAAATACTACTACTATTTATCACATTGTATCTAAATGCACACTCTATATAGATGTTGATCATTTATCTAAGAAAAGAGTATTTAACATATTATATTGGACCAACCTAAAACACACACAGAATCGAGAAATTTTATTTAAATATGTTACTGGATGATTTGCAGGGCAAAACAAGTAACAGTTTACATCATCGGAGAATGTTTCAGTATTATTTAGCTGCTGTCTCCCTGTATTCTCATTGTCACTAGGTGTCTGCATGTCACTGCAATTGCAATAATGACTGCTTGAAGTTGGCGGGAGTCCAGATTATGGGTGGAAAATTGTTGTACCTTCCATTATATTTAGCACAGTATGTGCAGAAGAGGAACACAATGCAGTTTTCAAAGAAACATTTGTATGGAGAAAGTATTATAGGAAAATAATTGACAGAACGAAAGGGAGGGAAAAAGCTAGCTATGCTGTTCGTTTATTCATTAGCAGTGTGACCCTGTACAATGTCCATTGTTTTGTTGTGCTTAACTAAATGCATTTTTTTGTTATACACACACATTTTGTTTCATGGAATATTTTAATTTTGTTATTATCTCAAAGACTCCTGGGTATGTATACAAAAAACATTAACCTCACACAGATTTTATTTAGTTAAAGGGTTTGTTAACCCATTTATATAAGACTATGCTAGCCTCTCTAATTAGGTTTAAAAAACGAGCATTTAATTACCAAATTTGAGCCATCTTCAGGCCGGTCACATGACTCGCGGCCGCTTTACAGCTCCAATGGATGTCTGCTGCGGGAGGAGCCGTGATCTCCTGACGTCAGCTGTGGAGATCACGTGGCCACTCGTCTCCTCTGCAGAAGCTCTGTCTCGTATCTGTAAAACGTCCGCGAGTCACGTGCCCGGCCTGAAGACAGCTCAAATTCGGTATTTAGAGCGCTTCGGAAAACTACTTGCATATTGTGCTTTGCCAGCATCTAATAGAGGGGCTGGCAGTGACAATTTTTTTTATTTTTTTTTATATATATCGGCGGGGAAACGGGACAAACACAGAGAGGGAGATGACAAGCAGGAATAAGGGGGGAGAGAGGAGAGCAGAGGGGACAGCCAGGGCCGGCCTTTGGGGTGTGCGAGCTGTGCGGCCGCACAGGGCGACATGGGCAACAGGGGCGCCGTGCGGTCATCACAGCTTGCAGAATGTGAGTCGCAGCAGGGCCGGGCGGTCAGCGCTACCACTAGGCGGATTAGGAAGGCAGCCTCCTAGGGCGCACTGCCACCTAGGGGCTCCGCTGACTCTTGCTTCACCTTTTCCTCCTCATTGTCACTCCCCAGGCTCCTGGTAGAGGATAGAGGGGCCCCGGACAGCCTCTTTGTGTATGTTTAGGTGACCAGGGGGCAAGGGGTGAAGATGGGGGAGGGGGGCGCCACAGGATTAGCTCGCACAGGGTGCCTGAACACCTAAGGCCGGCCCTGGGGACATCGGTGTATGATGTAGGAACGTACTCTGAACACGGTGGCCAGGGATTAGCAGCCCTGAATTTCGTGGTCAGTATAGAGAGGGGGATGCAGGAAGTGGCAGGTTCAGGGAGGTTTTTTTTTTTTTACACTTTAGAGGGGGGCAGATTACACAGCACAAACTCTGTGCTGTGTAATCTGCTTTAAGGCACCAGCATCTGCATATTTTATCTTTTTGGGGTAAACAAACACTTTAAGCTTAAAAAAAAATCTCTACAGCTTTAGGGCTCTTTCACACGGAGCGAATCCGTAATGGACCCGCTCCGTTGGCCCGTTTGCTCAGCGGGATCCTCCGTAAAATCCCTGCTGATCTGGCGGCTGACAGGGCAGTCCCTGCACACTGTGCAGGGACCGCCCTGTTTCTTCTCCGCTCTCCCCTATGGGGAATCGGATGAATACGGACCGTGTGTCCGTATTCATCCAATCCGTTCCACCAGACGGAAGAAAAATAGGGTTTTCTTCGGTCTAGAAAACCGGATCCAGACAGAGGCGGGTGATTACGAACGTTGGCGGATACTCATCCACTAACGACCGTGATCCCATAGGGCACAATTCTAAGTCCGTAAACGGACTTAGAAAAAGCGGACCGTTCGTCCACTGGTGTGAAAGGGCCCTTATTGTTGACGATGGCCTGATGGGGATTCACCCTATTCCCCAAATTGAGAATATTTTATTGTTTACACTGCACTGCAGAATAGGGGAGAGACAGAAGAATGACATGATTCTCTCCCCTATGCAGAGTGTTGGTGCAGTGTAAATTAAGAAAGTGCTTTTTTTGTGGTAATAATTATAATTTCATGAAGTACACGTATATACAGTATACAAGTGTGTGTGTATGTGTATGCTATATGGGGGTTGGTTAGCTCTATGTGCCTGGTAGCTGCCCACTTTAACTAAAAAGTAAACAGTAAATCACAAACTGATTGCCAATGCAGGGGTTCTTCTCCAATACAAATAACACAAAAACACCCAACCATCTGGCTCTTAAAAGAGACGTATGGCTTTCCATAAAAAAAAACTTTTTATATACACCTAGGTGGATAAGCATTGATCCGATGCTGCATCTGTCCCCCACCAGCTCTGTAGTGAGAACTGAGCAATCAAACGTCACTGATCACTTTGTCCTCCCCCTTCTCTCCCTTCACTGGAGCGCTGGGCTGTGGAGGGGGCGGGAGGGGCTGGCTCAGACTCTCGGCGAAGAGCCTAAGCCAGGTGCCGATCCTGATCACTATATATAGTGAGGATCTTTCCAGAGCCTGGACTGATTCGGTTACATCCATCAGCTGACAGCGGGTCACAGGAGTGCAGGTCTGTGTGCATCTGGGCACTGGGTTGAAGATTCTTTCCCTCCCAAGAAACTTTGAAATCTCCAAACTATGAAGCCCACTTCTAGAAGACCAAAATCCAGAAATGGCTTTAAAAACAATTTTCTCCGCTCATAGTAGATGCACTGAAGTCCTGCACTCTACATATGTGCGACCCCGGTGTCCTTTTATTCAACCATTTTTATAGTGGAGGTGCTAAACTTCAGCTTTAAAATGGACATTACATTGAAAGTTACTTTTAGAGCCCATTCACACCAGAACGCAGTGCAGGAAAGGTGTTTTTTGTGTGTTTCTTGCACCACATGCGAACACCCCGCCCAGGCTCCGTATTTCTCCGAGTCCTATTTCGGCTTTTTTCAGAGGGCGTGACGCGCCATAGCCGTAGGACTCTGTATTGCGCCGTATTGCGCCGGAAATACCCGAGTCCTAAATCGGTGTTTTCGGAACTAGTGACGGGCTATACAGGCGCCATCCCCCGCTGGGGAGATAAATCAAAATTAAAGATTAGACAGTAAGTGGGGCATTAAAAAAAAAAAACAGCATAATGGCACTGACGCCAGTATGCTGGATCACATGGAAAAGCGTATATTTAGGGTGAACCTCCTCTTTAACCACTTAAGACCCGGACACTTACGCTGCTAAATGACCCAAGGTGTTTTTACAATTCGGCGCTGCGTCGCTTTAACAGACAATTGCGCGGTCGTGCGACGTGGCTCCCAAACAAAATTTGCGTCCTTTTCTTCCCACAAATAGAGCTTTCTTTCGGTGGTATTTGATCGCCTCTGCGATTTTTATTTTTTGCGCTATAAACTAAAATAGAGCGACAATTTTGAAAAAAATCACAATTTTTTTACTATTTGTTATAAAAAAAATCAAATAAACTAAATTTTAGTAAAACATTTAGGCCAAAATTTATTTAGCCACATGTCTTTAGTAAAAAAAAAAAATCGTAATAAAAAAAATAGCTACCTAGCGGGAACAGCGACACTAATACAGCGATCAGAAAAATGATCGCTTAGTGACGCTGGCAATAGGGAGTGAAAGGGTTAACTAGGGCGGTGATCAGGGGGTTAAAACTTTATTAGGGGGGGTGGGGGGGCTATCCTGAACCTAACAGTAACTGTTTTTACACTGCCTGTCACACTGACACTAAATGCAGTGATTAGATCACTGCATTCAGTGACACTGTGACAGGGGGGTGGGGGGGGGCGATCACAAGGGGTTAATATGCCTATGTGAGTGTGTGTCAGTGTTGTGTTGGTGCACACTTACTGTGGATGTCTTCTCTCATCAGCAGCGCTGGGATGAAAGAATACATCATTTCCTCCTTCCTGTGTAAACACAGGAGGAGGAAGTGACAGGCTGGGAGCGCGCTCCCATTGGCTGGGAGCGATCGCGGGGGGGGCGGAAAACACGGACATCCGCCCGCTCGTCGGCGATCGCTCCCAGAGCCAGGGGGACCACCGCACGCCGCGGAGGGGGTCCCGATGGGACCCCCGCACCGCACTAAGGCGAGGACGTAAATTTACGCCCTTGTGCCTGTACGAGCCATGTTGTGGACGTACATAGGCGTGCGGGGGTCCTTAACTGGTTAAGCTAGATTTAAAAAAGTGAAGCTGTTGCTGTATATACTGGAAATGTATTCTATAGGAGAGTTATGGCAAATGAATGTATATCTATAGCCTTAGATGGGGTGGTATATACGATTGCTCAGAGCGGTTGTGTGCCAGTGACCAAACAGTTGTGTGACCAAACAGATTGATCTGTCCCGGCCTTCCTAAGGAATAAAGAGGAAGACACTGGCTTTTAAATCCCTGGACTGACTATGTGGCCAGTGAAAGCTAATTATACACAGAGATAAATGTATCGGGGACCAGGGACGTAGAAACGTTTTTTGTTTTTTACCTTTTAAATTTTTTGGGAAAGGTGACATTTTTTTTTGGGGGGGGGTTAAGGAAGGCATTAGTAGAGTTCAGCCTCTACTAATATTTATGTCCCTATTTTCTGCCAAGCGCCATTCGTTGGCTGCTTTAAGGGGGTTAAGGAGGTCGTGAATGCAATTTTCTGAAAGGTTAAATGACCGATTAGCCTGTCTCTCAACACTCTTCTGCATTTTGGAGATGAAAGACTACGATAGGCCTTACATGTGACACACAGTACACAAAAACATTTGTTTTAAATCTGTTTCTACATTGCTCTGTTTTCTGCCTTCAGAGAATTAATTACTGAAGTAAGGGTGTTAGAGCAAATTTTACATGTAGTAAAGGATAGGTAGGACAATAATAAACAGTGTTTGAGAATGTGTTTGGAGAATGTGATCTAAAATGTATGGGCTCTGCCCAGGGATGTATTATGGCCTAGGCCGACAAGGCCCAGGCCTAGGGCGGCACTTTGCGGGGGGCGTCCCTCTCTCCTCTTCCCACGGCGTCCCTCTGTCCATCACCCACGGCAACCCTCTGTCCTTCTCCCAGGGCATCCCTCTGTCCTTCACCCACAGCATTCCTCTGTCCTCTTCCCATGAAGATGACAGGGGTGTGGCTTTGACAGGAAGGGGTGGGTCATATTTAAATTAGGGGGTGCGCAAGTTTAGTCAGGCCTAGGGCAGCACAAAACCTAAATACACCTCTGGCTCTGCCATCAGAAATGATATGGGATCTTGATTTTTAATACCAAAAATGACATCAGCCTTAGCTTGTATATTGATAACTGTCCTCATGTATTTGGTAAGATATCAGTTGCTATTTGTGTTGCTTTATTAGTTTTTCGGAAAATTTGGAAATAGATCTCCACACCCTAATATAGATAGTTCTGGTTTGTTCTAGACTAAAATGAGCTGGCGGAAATGAGGTAAAGTAAGTTAAAAAACAAAGTGCAATCAGCGCAAAAATAAGTGACTAAACTCCCCCCGTATGCAGGCTAAACACTAAAGAATTAACATTACATTCAAATAAGAAATGATATACCAGAAAAGTGCAGTGCAATAATATAAACCAAGATAAATAACTAAGAAAATTGTGGTTAAAATATCCAAATTGATGTAGTGAACTGTCCAAGAAAAGTGTGATAAATTAATCAAAAATAAAAATTGTATTAAATAAGAGTCCACAAAATCTTCCACCAGTGCTGAACAATTCATCACAATTTTCTTGGACTGTTCACTACATCAATTTGGATATTTTACCCGCAGTTTTTGTTAATTATTTATCTTGGTTTATATTATTGCGCTGCACTTTTCTGGCATATAACAAGGTAAGGTAAGTGTCTAGAAGGAAGTATTTGACGGTTTAAGATTAGATTGGTTGCCAGCTTTGCATGAGATATTACAAATAATGTATAGGGAAGGAGCATGTCCCGATTGTTGTGTCACAGCTGAAGGCTTCCATTATCTAACTCCCAGGACTGGTTATAGGGATGATGAGTAACTGGTACTGGTGAGTAACTGTGCATGAAGCTGCTCTGATAATCCCACATTATCCAGAACCCACATTAGTCCTTTTTTATCAGAATAAAGAGCCTTAGCTGAGACATTTATGAGACTGTCTGACATGCTTATTTAACACAGAATAAATTATACCCTAAGAAAGCCATAGAAGACCCATTTATATATATATATATATATATATATATATATATATATATATATATATATATATATATATATTTCCGATTTACATGGCAGGCTGATCAAGAAAAACTGATTGATTGAATTCCCCCATTCAAATTAGGTGGTCCACTGCGTTATTGTATTCTGACAGTGGGACTCTACCGATTAGCATTGCAGCACTGTTCCAATGAAAATGTACTAATGGTCCTATTCAAGAGGAGTCAATCATTAGATCAACTCCTCTCTAACAGGTATGGGTATAGATGATCAAAATTTAGCCCATTCAGCAGGGACTGGTTAAATTTTGATCAGCTTTAAGCCTAGTACACCGGAGCCGAATGCCGGCCGACAACGACCGGTTTAATAAAAAACGTCTGACATCAGGCCAGTGTGTATGGCATCCGGTCCACCAAAAGCCGGCCGTTCTGGCAAACGTGCATGCTGGAAAACCAGTACCTAACCAGCTCTCGATCGGCGATCTTAGCCGATGGCTGAGAGCTCTGGCCAGGGGTGCCCACCCCCCTGTCAGAACACAATAGCTCAGCGGGGGAGATCACTGTACTAACCTCAGGTAATTGGTACAATGGCACCGACCTAAGCTGACAGCTTTTTTTTTTTTTTTCAGGTTGAACAAATAAAAAAAAATGATGGCTTGTTTAATCAGTAATCCTACTTTAATTGAAAAGCTTTTTCCCTTGATGTAGGGAGTGGGGGTTGTGTTATGGAATGTTGATACAATGGGAGGTATGCCGAACTTGAATGTTTTGTAAATTTAATAACCAAAAGCAATAGGATGGCAGGGATTGGCATAAGGGTATACTTCCCTGTTGCCAAAACATTGAGGCCATTTCTAGTATCCCCTTCAACAATAACCTTGCTGTGCATACTGCTGCTTCATTTTTGGTTTGATTCAGTGTGGAATCCTCTGCCATTCAGACAGATGAGCAGAGAAGCAAGGCGTTTATAAGGGACACTCATATTAAGGTAAATAGGTGACATTTATTCCCCGTTTTGTGCTGTAGCCAAAATGAACCTTGCCGTCTTCCAATAAAGTAGTTTTTTTCAACCGTTTTCTAAACGCAGTTTATTTATTTTTTAGTGTCCTTTTAAAGTGGAACTATAGGGTGGCCTGTCCCAACAGTCCCTTGCCGGCACCAACATCTTCTTAGTGCCGGTCTTCGGATCTCTTCATTGGCCAGTGGAGGACAATGTCCTCCAGCACTCAGAGACCAGCCCGGTACTGTCAGCTGAGCTGCGCTTGCGGAGCTCAAATTATAGTGCCAGTGAGCAGGCAGGCATGGACATTTTATTGCAGAAGAGACACTGCATGTCCTATAGCTTAAAAAAAAAAGCCCTTCGGTTCCATTTTCAAATATTCTGAGCATCTCCTGCCAGTACCTGCTGGGTTCAGTACTGGTACTGACGGCACTGGTCCAGCACTAAGCTCAGGACGTGATGTGCTCAGCTCCTGGGCTTGCAATAGTGAAGTGGAGCACTCAATAAAAATAATTGTAAAAAATACCCCTTTTTGCTGAAATAAAAAAAAAACCCTGATGCACAAAACATTGAGATAGACTACAAACGATAAAGTGCAAAGATATATCTGGGAAAGAAAATGGCTTAGGGAGGAAAAAGCTCTAGGACCCCAGTGATTCAGTTGTCACTTTGTCAGGCTCTTTAGGATGAAAATAAATGATCATCCGAAAATAGATGATGATCATCCGTCATCCGTTTTTCCAAAGGAATGCATTGACTTCCATTTTTCACCCGTCAACGGATGGATGAAAAACAGACGAACGGTCCGTATGTGTGAAAGGGGCCTTAGTCATTCCACACTTGATTTGTGTCATTTTTTTATTTTATTTATCTTCTCAGATGTGTTTTTGAAAAACTGGTTGCTAGCAATATGTGACTATTTATTTTAAGAAAACATAAATTTGTTTAATATTCTGTGTGACAAACCTACCTTCCACTGTGTGCCTTCCTCTGACATTGCACACCGCACCGGGCTTCTATTCGTATGAATACTTTACTATTATTACTGCAACCTAAACGCCAATTCTTAACAACGGCCTTACGTGCCGTCATGGCTGTACTGCTGATTGTTTTGTTTTTTTGTTTGTTTTTTACATCAGCTTTATTTATTTATGTGCAATATCACCTGATATGTGCTTGTTCACTTCTTTGTTATATCCCTTTTATAATATACATGTACTGTTTCTGAATTTTTTTATTATAAAATATGTAATAAACATTTATGCACTTTGAGCTTCATGTGTTTAAGATATTGGTACACAACAACACAGTCACTTGAAATACAGTTAGTTTTAAAGCTGAACCCAAGGAATTATTTCTACTGCAAACCTACATTTCATCAGCTTGGCACAATGTAAGTATGCATTAATCATACACGATGGACCACTGGGTAAGCAGGAGATCGCTGTAGTAACTGGTGCTACTACAGTGATGGCTATGATCTTTTGGGTTCTGCTCAGGTTCTATATAGACAGCTGCCCCCACCTCACACTGACCACAGGAGGTCACTCACTGTGCACCGCTGCCATTAATAGCATGCCTTGTTTTTATTAAAGGGGTTGTAAAGGTCATTCCCCCCCTAAATAGCTTCCTTTACCTTAGTGCAGTCCTCCTTCACTTAACTCATCCTTCCATTTTGCTTTTAAATGTCCTTATTTCTTCTGAGAAATCCTCACTTCCTGTTCTTCTGTCTGTAACTCCACACAGTAATGCAAGGCATTCTTCCTGGTGTGGAGAAAGCCTCTTGAGGGGGCGAGCAGGAGTGTCGGGACGCCCACTAACACACAGCTCCTTGCTCTATCTGCAAAGTAGAGTGTCCTGAACCTCCTGCTCACCCCCTCCCCCCCCTCAAGAGGCTTTCTCCACACCAGGGAGAAAGCCTCGCATTACGGTGTGGAGTTAGACAGAAGAACAGGAAGTGAGGATTTCACAGAAGAAATAAGGACATTTAAAAGAAAAATCGAAGGATGAGGTAAGTGAAGGAGGACTGCACTAAGGTAAAGGAAGCTATTTAGGGGAAAAAAAATTACAAAATGTACCATTGCCGTCGGTAGCGATCGGGTCTGTTCGGCTCCTCTGCGGGGATACGAGTGAGGGAAAAATCGCCCCACCCGTCCCCAGAGCTCTGCTGGGCGGAAGTGACGTCAAAACGTCAGTCCCGCCCAGCGTCTCTAAAGAGACATATTTTTTTTTTTTTATGTTATTTGAAAAAATGACATTTTACATTTTTTTTATTTTTTTGCAGATCTCATATTTAAGAGGACCTGCCATGCTTTTTTCTATTACAAGGTATGTTTACATTCCTTGTAATAGGAATAAAAGTGATTATTTTTTATTTATTTCGGTGTATAAAATTATAAACTAAATTAAAATAAATAAGAAAACAAAAACAAAAAAAATTTAAAATGCTCCATCCCGACGAGCTCGCGCACAGAAGCGAACGCATACGTGAGTAGCGCCCGCATATGAAAACGGTGCTCAAACCACACAAGTGAGGTATCGCCGCGATCGTTGGAGCGAGAGCAATAATTCTAGCCTTAGACCTCCTCTGTATCTTAAAAAATGCAACCTGTAGAATTTTTTTTTTTTTAGGAATAAGGATGTTTTTTTAAACGTCGCCTATCGAAATTTTTAAGGGTAAAAGTTTGACGCCATGCCACGAGCGGGCGCAATTTTTAAGCGTGACATGTTGGCTATCATTTTACTCGGCATAACATTTATCTTTCACAATATATAAAAAAATTGGGCCAAATGTATTGTTGTCTTATTTTTTTTTATTCAAAAAAGTGAATTTTTTCCAAAAAAAAAGTGCGCTTGTAAGACCGCTGCGCAAATACGGTGTGACAAAAAGTATTGCAATGGCTGCCATTTTATTCTCTAGGGTGTTAGAAAAAATATATATATAATGTTTGGGGGTTTTAAGTAATTTTCTAGCAAAAAAAAACAGTTTTAGTCTCGTAAACACCGAATCTGAAAAACAGGCTCGGTGGTCAAGTGGTTAAAATGGCCTGCAACAAAGAGAAAAGCCGTTCTGTGGTCAGACTATCCATCCATGAAGAGGAGGACACACAGACAACATGCACAATAGAAGCATCCTGTTTTGGGGGCACTTGGTAGGGGGAGGAGCCAGAGGCGCCAGCTGGGGACCTGAGAAGAGGATCGAGGCTGCTCTGTGGAAAACCACTGCACAGGGCAGATAGGTATTACATGTTTGTTTTTTAAAGAAAATGTCTTTACAATCACTTCAAAGTAGATACAGCCACCATCATATACAGCCCAGCAGCCAAAAACTAAATTTAAGCAATAGTCACTGTTTACCGTGTTTCCCCGAAAAGAAGACCTAGCAGGATTTTCGGGGAAGGCTGCAATATAAGCCCTACCCTGAAAATAAGCCCTAGTAAAGTTTGTTTAAAAAAACAGAACGATTACACCGCTATAAGGTGTGTGTGTCTCCCTTTGCAACTGCATTGTGCAAATACTTTATTTACAGATTTGCCGGATGTCGTCTCTTCTCCTGGCTGACATCTGCAGCCCCTCCCTCTTTAGTGCACCGAGCTGGCTGACGTCAGCAGGAATATCGGCTTTTCTAATCTCCCGGCTGACATCTGTAGCCCCTCCCTTTGCAGTGCACAGCGCGGGCTGACGTCAGCGGGGATATCGGCTCTTCCCTCTTCTGATCTCCTCCCGCCTGACATCTGCGGCTCCTCCCTTTGCAGTGCACAGAGCGGGCTGACGTCGGCAGGAATATCGCCTCTTCCCTCTTCTGATCTCCTGGCTGACATCTGAGGCCCCTCCCTTTGCAGTGCACAGAGCGGGCTGATGTCAGCGGGGATATCCATCTCTTCCCTCTTCTGATGTCTGCCTCTGCAGTGCACAGAGTGGTCTGACGTCAGCGGGAATATTGGCTCTTCCCTCCTCTGATCTCCTCCCGACGTCTGCGGCCCCTCCCGCAGGGTCTTAACACAGGGTGTGGCTGTGACAGGAAGGGGTGGGTCATATTTAAATTAGGGGGTGCACAAGTTTAGTCAGGCCTAGGGCAGCACAAAACCTAAATACACCTCTGGCTGTAACAAAAGGTATTTCCCATGACAAAATTACAAAGGGAGACACGCTGCACCCCATGCCTGCACAAAACGGATTACCTAATTTTAAAAGTATTTTAAGATGTTTATGTCAAAATACTGACTCCTGACCTGAGGGGGAGAAGACAGGACATAGATAAATGACACAGCACAAGCACTATGCAATCTATCATGCTTTAAATGAACAGGATTTTTTTTTTTAGGGGGACAACCACTTTAAAATCATTGTACTGGTACAACCTGTAAATAAATAAGACATACCCTGAAAATAAGCCCTAGAGTGTTTTTGGTTGCCAAAATAAATATAAGACCCAAGCTTATTTTCGGGGGAAACACAGTAAGACAGGTTGCTACTAGGGTGCCCACGTGTCTTGGTTTGCCCGGGATTGTCCCATAATTCTCATTTATGTCCCTTGTCCCGAGCACCTTTATTCCGGGACAATACAGTGTCCCGGAATGAAATGAGGACACATAGCCATCCTAATAGACAATTGCTGAACTTGTTGCCAGGGCAGCCCCACCTGGCATCTAGCAACCAGTGACGTCACATTTGCTGAGTCTCGGAGTGAGGCAGAGAGGAGCAAAGCCTTTACCCAGTGCTGCCCTGCGCTCCGTGTCCACCCACCTCCTCTTCTTCTCTGGCCATGGCAGCAGCACCCAGAGCATCTCCTCCTGACTCCTCCAGTCTTCAGTGACCTCCTGGTGGGCATCAGCATTGTGCAGTGCTGGCTGGCTTAGATCCATGGCTCAGCTACCAGTCCTGAATCCAGCGCATTGCCCAACTTCTCCTATTCCCACCCGCCGCTCGAGCCGACCAACTGCTTGAGGGGAGCCCCACAGCCTAGACCAGGGAACGAAGACCGGCACTCAACCACTCACCAGACCAGTCCAGATTAGAAGGTGAGCAAATGGAACCTGATTGGAGCAGGTCATGTGACAAGTCGGGCGCTGGGGACAGTACAGTAAAAAAAATGAGACTGACAAAGTGGGCCCTGTAAAAAAATTAGGCTGACAGGTGGGGGGCAATAAAAAAAATGAGACTGATAAGTGGGGGCAATAAAAAAATATATATTTAGAAAATGTATACTACCTGTTTAAACTGGTGACTGCTATTTTTTTGGGCTAGCGAGGGTGTACGCGGGGGGGGGGGACGCGATGGTCCCTGAATGGCAGTTTGGAAATGTGGTCACCCTAGGTGCTACATATGTCTAAGAACTTTCGAGAACTTTCCAATACTACTGATAGAGTGTGATTACTGATGCAGGAAAGGTTTTCTCAGCTAAGCAAAGCACATCCTCCTGCCTGAGCTAAGGATAGATGGATTCCAGGTAGGAAATGCTACATAAATCATCTGACCTTACTAAAGATTGCAACAGCTAGAAAAAGAAATGCTGGGGGGGAGGGGTTCCAAAGTAATTTCTTAACAAAATAAAGAATGTAGACATGGATGGATGGCTGAGTTTACTTTCATTATTAACTGCTTGCCGATCGGCCGCCGCAGTTATACGGTGGCAGGTCGGCTCTGCTGGGCGAGAGCACATAGCTATACGTCACCTCTCCCAGCAGCCAATAGGGGCACGCACGCGCACCCCCCGCTCTCCCCTGACGCCGACGCACGTGCCTGGCGGTCGCGATCACCGCCGGGCACCCGCGATCGCTCATTACAGAGCGAGAACCGGGAGCTGTGTGTAAACGCACAGCTCCCGGTCCTGTCAGGGGGTGAAATGACCTATCGTCTGTTCATACAATGTATGAACAGTGATTTGTCAGTCCCACCCCCACCCCCCCCCTTCAGCTAGAACACACACAGGGAACATACTTAACCCCTTCCTCGCCCCCTAGTGTTAACTCCTTCACTGCCAATGGTATTTTTATAATAATCAATGCATTTTTATAGCACTGATTGCTATAAAAATGCCAATGGTCCCAAAAATGTGTCAAAAGTGTCCGCCATAATGACGCAGTACCGCAAAAAATCGCTGATCGCCGCCATTACTAGTAAAAAAAATTAAGAAAAATGCCATAAAACTATCCCCTATTTTGTAAACGCTATAACTTTTGCGCAAACCAATCAATAAACGCGTATTGCATTTTTTTTTTTTTTTACGAAAAATATGTAGACGAAAATGCATCGGCCTAAACTGAGGAAAAAAATAGTTTTTTTATATATTTTTGGGGGATATTTATTATAGCAAAAAGTAAAAAATATTTTTTTTTTTTCAAAATGTACGCTTTCTTTTTGTTTATAGCGCAAAAACTAAAAACCACAGCGGTGATCAAATACCACCAAAAGAAAGCTCTATTTGTGGGGGAAAAAAAGGACGCCAATTTTGTTTGGGAGCCACGTCGCACGACCACGCAATTGTCAGTTAAAGCGACGCAGTGCCGAATCGCAATAAGTGGCCTCAGATACAGCTTGGTTTCACATCTGATTCTTTTTATTTACGTATACGGATGATTTTAACGTTAAATGCTGCACGTAGCTGGAGAAACAAATAAAGAGCGTTCTAATCCGAATCATCCGAGATTTGGTTCGGTCTGCACACCAGGCTAGATTACAGGTCTTCACTAAAATGGCAGATTGTGGAGACACATTCAGGAGGGCGGACTTCGGAGGAGATTGCTTCACTTGTTGCTTGTCTGGTGATTGGCTAAGAGGTTACTATGGGAATGTATTGACGCTCCCTACCTCGCCGTCCGCGGTTGCCCTGGGTACACGCATGCGCGCTGCGGTACTGAAGGGGCTTGTTGCAGAATGAAGGTAAGGAGGCCGGGGAGGTTGGGGGTCGGTAGGTACACAGCGTTCTACAGGCCGGGGTCACACCTCCCGCTGACATACAGACTCAATGTCACCACACCGTGTTTACACGTCTGCTCATTGGACCCCAATCCCGCCTCAGTATTTGTACCTGGAAATGATTTCTAGGACTGTCCAGCTGTGCCTGACTGATAGACCCGGTCCTTATTATATGATTATACTCCGCCCACCCTGTATAATATCCTTTCATCAGCAGCTTCTCTATGTAAACAATGGAGGGGAATGCCGAGCTTACAGCAATGCTTTTCTAATATTCCTCATCCATGGCAGCCTATGAATCCATGAGGAAACCTGAGGAGGCAGGGCCGATCCTAGGGTCATATGCGCCTGGGTGCAGAAATATTTCTGGCGCCCTACAAGAGCGTGGTCACCTTATTAACACCTCCCCCTTTGCAATTGTTTCTATGGCAACGACTTTAAACACAGAAATGCTCCCCTAAGGAGTCATTGTTCCCCCAGGATCCTCCCATGATCTCTTAACAATAAACAAAATACAGGAAGAGAAGCAGAGTACTCTAATTGAACCTGGAGGGGGATCTCTCTAATGGACACAGAGAGGGCTTCTGTTAGAGAGTCTGTTTAGAAAGAGCCCCCAGACACAATATAGGAGATGGTCAGAGACTGCAGACATGATACAGGAGATGGTCAGAGACTGCAGACATGATACAAGAGAAGATCAGAGACTGCAGACATAGAACAGGAGATGATCAGGGACTGCAGACATGGTACAAGAGATCAATGCAGCCTCACCAGTGCCCACCAAATGCAGCCTACCAGTGCCCATCAAATGCAGCCTACCATTGCTCACCAATTGGGCTGGGAGAGTGGTTAGTGGACAGAGAGAGGGGCTGAGAGAGAGAGGGTATTGGACAGAGAGAGAGGCTGAGAGCGAGAGAGGGCAGTGGACAGAGAGGGGGGCTGAGAGAGAGAGGGTAGTGGACAGAGAGGGGGGCTGAGAGAGAGAGGGTAGTGGACAGAGAGAGAGGGGGCAGTGGACAGAGAGAGGGGGTAGTGGGGCTAAGAAAGGGGGTAGTGGACAGAGAGTGGGGCTGAGAGAGAGGGGGTAGTGGACAGAGGATGGGGCTGAGAGAGAGGGGGTAGTGGACAAAGGGGCTGAGAGGGTGTAGTGGACAGAGAGATGGGCTGAGAGAGAGGGGGTAGTGGACAGAGAGAGTGGCTGAGAGAGAGGGGGTATTGGGCAGAGAGGGGGGCTGAGAGAGAGGGGGTATTGGACAGAGAGGGGGGCTGAGAGAGAGGGGGTATTGGACAGAGAGAGGGTAGTGGACAGAGAGAAGGGCTGACAGAGAGAGAGAGTAGTGGACAGAGATGGGGCTGAGAGAGAGTGTTCCTTTAAATGTCAAGTTGGAGAAGTACCTTCTTACATTGGAGGTCAGTATAGTGCTTCCTTACATTGGGGGCCAAGTAAAGGTATGCTCTTTAACATTATTGCCCAGTATGGTGTCCTCTTACATAAGTGGTTAGCTGGAGAGGTACCCATTTACATTGGTGTTTAGTGCAGTGCTCTGTTACATTGACGATCAGTGGTAGAGGTGTCCTCGGTAAGTGGTGTTAGAATCCTGAAGTTATGAAGACACTCTAAGGCAGGAAATCAATTAGCAACTATTCACTGCTCAAGGAGACTAGAACAAGTGCCAAAAGAACCCTAGAGTTCTGACCTGACCCATCACAGACTGACCATCACCAGACTGACTTATCACCAGACTGACTTATCACCAGACTGACTTATCACCAGACTGACTTATCACCAGACTGACTTATCACCAGACTGACCCATCACCAGACTGACCCATCACCAGACTGACCCATCACCAGACTGACCCATCACCAGACTGACCCATCACCAGACTGACCCATCACCAGACTGACCCATCACCAGACTGACCCATCACCAGACTGACCCATCACCAGACTGACCCATCACCAGACTGACCCATCACCAGACTGACCCATCACCAGACTGACCCATCACCAGACTGACCCATCACCAGACTGACCCATCACCAGACTGACCCATCACCAGACTGACCCATCACCAGACTGACCCATCACAGACTGACCCATCACCCGACTGACCCATCACCAGACTGACCCATCACCAGACTGACCCATCACCAGACTGACCCATCACCAGACTGACTTATCACCAGACTGACCCATCACCAGACTGACCCATCACCAGACTGACCCATCACCAGACTGACCCATCACCAGACTGACCCATCACCAGACTGACCCATCACCAGACTGACCCATCACCAGACTGACCTATCACCAGACTGACCTATCACCAGACTGACCCATCACCAGACTGACCCATCACCAGACTGACCCATCACCAGACTGACCCATCACCAGACTGACCTATCACCAGACTGACCCATCACCAGACTGACCCATCACCAGACTGACCTGACCCATCACCAGACTCATCCATCACAGACTGATCCATCACAGACTGATCCCCCCCATCGCAGACTTACCCCCATATTGCAGACTGACCCCCCCATATCTCAGACTGACCCCCCCATTGCAGACCTACCCCCCTTCATCACCGACTGACTCCCACCATAATCGCAGACTGACCCCCCCATGGCAGACTGACATCCCCCATCGCAGACTGATTCCCACCATAATCGCAGACTCACCCCCCCATGGCAGACTGACTCCCACCATAATAGCAGACTCACCCCCCATGGCAGACTGACCACCCCATGGCAGACTGACTCCCACCATAATCGCAGACTGACCCCCCATGGCAGACTGATCACCCCCCATCGCAGGCTGACTCCCCCTGCCATCGCAGTCCTCTCTCATTGTCAAACCCTTATCCTGCACAGTACAGCCCCCCTCCCCACAGAAAACCTACCTTACTCACACAGGACATGAAGCTTGGACGCTCTGGACAATGGGCGGGACTTTTCCCATTAAAAGTGAGTGATTTATGGCTGGGACTGCCCCGCTGCCTAGTAACCAATCACCCACTTTTTAACTTAAAAAGTCCCGCCCATTGTCCAGCACAGTCGTGCTTCCAGTTTGTATGATTAAGACAGGCAGTGTGGGGAGGGGACAGTGTACACAAATCAGAGAAGGCACGGACCTGCCGCGCCAGGTGCGCCTGCTATGCTGCTGTGTATATAGCGGCAGCGGGTGCGACAGGCGGGCGAGTGAGGACCCACAGGCGGGGCTGCGGGCCGCCATTTAGTGACGCCCGGACGATACAGCGGCTGCTGCAGGAAAACAAAGTGCCGACTTGATGGTGTCACTTGATGCTCCTGACACTTTGGCGCCCCCTCCCCTCTGGTGCCTGGGTGCAGAGCACCCGCTGCACCCCATCTGGGATCGGCCCTGTGAGGAGGCACCCCAGTCCAAAGTGGGGTCTCCCTCCCATCAGAGTCCTCCACCCCTCACCTCCCCCTTCACATCAGAGTCCTCCACCCCTCCCCCTCACATCAGAGTCCTCCACCCCTCCCCTCCCCCTTCACATCAGAGTCCTCCACCCCTCCCCTTCACATCAGAGTCCTCCACCCCTCCCCTCCCCCTTCACATCAGAGTCCTCCACCCCTCCCCTCCCCCTTCACATCAGAGTCCTCCACCCCTCCCCTCCCCCTTCACATCAGAGTCCTCCACCCCTCCCCCTCACATCAGAGTCCTCCACCCCTCCCCTCCCCCTTCACATCAGAGTCCTCCACCCCTCCCCTCCCCCTTCACATCAGAGTCCTCCCCCTTCACATCAGAGTCCTCCACCCCTCCCCTCCCCCTTCACATCAGAGTCCTCCACCCCTCCCCTCCCCCTTCACATCAGAGTCCTCCACCCCTCACCTCCCCCTTCACATCAGAGTCCTCCACCCCTCACCTCAGAGTCCTCCACCCCTCCCCCTCACATCAGAGTCCTCCACCCCTCCCCTCCCCCTTCACATCAGAGTCCTCCACCCCTCCCCTCCCCCTTCACATCAGAGTCCTCCACCCCTCCCCTCCCCCTTCACATCAGAGTCCTCCACCCCTCCCCTCCCCCCCCTTCACATCAGAGTCCTCCACCCCTCCCCTCACCCCCCCTTCACATCAGAGTCCTCCACCCCTCCCCTCACATCAGAGTCCTCCACCCCTCCCCTCCCCTCCCCCTCCCCTCCCCCTCACATCAGAGTCCTCCACCCCTCCCCTCCCCCTTCACATCAGAGTCCTCCACCCCTCCCCCTTCACATCAGAGTCCTCCACCCCTCCCCCTTCACATCAGAGTCCTCCACCCCTCCCCCTTCCATCAGAGTCCCCCTCCCCTCCCCCTCACATCAGAGTCCTCCACCCCTCACCTCCCCCTTCACATCAGAGTCCTCCCCCCTCACCTCCCCCTTCACATCAGAGTCCTCGACTCCAACCCCCCTCCCCCTTCACATCAGAGTCCTCACCCCTCCCCCTTCACATCAGAGTCCTCCACCCCTCCCCCTTCACATCAGAGAGTCCTCCAGAGTCCTCCACCCCTCCCCCTCTTTCACACTCAGAGTCCTCCACCCCTCCCCCTCTTTCACACTAGAGTCCTCCACCCCTCCCCCTCTTTCACACTAGAGTCCTCCACCCCTCCCCCTCTTTCACACTAGAGTCCTCCACCCCTCCCCCTCTTTCACACTAGAGTCCTCCACCCCTCCCCCTCTTTCACACTAGAGTCCCCCCCCTCCCCCTCTTTCACACTAGAGTCCTCCACCCCTCTCAGAGTCCTCCACCCCTCCCCCTCTTTCACACTAGAGTCCTCCACCCCTCCCCCTCTTTCACACTAGAGTCCTCCACCCCTCCCCCTCTTTCACACTAGAGTCCTCCACCCCTCCCCCTCTTTCACACTAGAGTCCTCCACCCCTCCCCCTCTTTCACACTAGAGTCCTCCACCCCTCCCCCTCTTTCACACTAGAGTCCTCCACCCCTCCCCCTCTTTCACACTAGAGTCACACCCCTCCCCCTCTTTCAGAGTCCTCCAGAGTCCTCCACCCCTCCCCCTCTTTCACACTAGAGTCCTCCACCCCTCCCCCTCTTTCACACCAGAGTCCTCCACCCCTCCCCCTCTTTCACACCAGAGTCCTCCACCCCTCCCCCTCTTTCACACCAGAGTCCTCCACCCCTCCCCCTCTTTCACACCAGAGTCCTCCACCCCTCCCCCTCTTTCACACCAGAGTCCTCCACCCCTCCCCCTCTCAGAGTTTCACACCAGAGTCCTCCACCCCTCCCCCTCTTTCACACCAGAGTCCTCCACCCCTCCCCCTCTTTCACACCAGAGTCCTCCACCCCTCCCCCTCCAGAGTTTCACCCCTCCCCCTCTTTCACCAGAGTCCTCCACCCCTCCCCCTCTTTCACACCAGAGTCCTCCACCCCTCCCCCTCTCCAGAGTTCACCCCTCCCCCTCTTTCACCAGAGTCCTCCACCCCTCCCCTCTCCTTTCACACCAGAGTCCTCCACCCCTCCCCTCTCCTTCACACCAGAGTCCTCCACCCCTCCCCTCTCCTTCACACCAGAGTCCTCCACCCCTCCCCTCCCCCTTCACACCAGAGTCCAGAGTCCTCCACCCCTCCCCTCCCCCTTCACATCCAGAGTCCTCCACCCCTCCCCTCCCCCTTCACATCCAGAGTCCTCCACCCCTCCCCTCCCCCTTCACATCAGAGTCCTCCACCCCTCCCCTCCCCCTTCACATCAGAGTCCTCCACCCCTCCCCTCCCCCTTCACATCAGAGTCCTCCACCCCTCCCCTCCCCCTTCACATCAGAGTCCTCCACCCCTCCCCTCCCCCTTCACATCAGAGTCCTCCACCCCTCCCCTCCCCCTTCACATCAGAGTCCTCCACCCCTCCCCTCCCCCTTCACATCAGAGTCCTCCACCCCTCCCCTCCCCCTTCACATCAGAGTCCTCCACCCCTCCCCTCCCCCTTCATCAGAGTCCTCCACCCCTCCCCTCCCCCTTCACATCAGAGTCCTCCACCCCTCCCCTCCCCCTTCACATCAGAGTCCTCCACCCCTCCCCTCCCCCTTCACATCAGAGTCCTCCACCCCTCCCCTCCCCCTTCACATCAGAGTCCCCTCCACCCCTCCCCTCCCCCTTCACCAGAGTCCCCCTCCCCTCACATCAGAGTCCTCCACCCCTCCCCTCCCCCTTCACATCAGAGTCCTCCACCCCTCCCCTCCCCCCCCCTCAGAGTCCTCACACCCCCCTTCACATCAGAGTCCTCGACCCCTCCCCCTCTTTCACACCAGAGTCCTCCACCCCTCCCCCTCTTTCACACCAGAGTCCTCCACCCCTCCCCCTCTTTCACACCAGAGTCCTCCACCCCTCCCCCCTTCACATCAGAGTCCTCCAACCCAACCCCCTTCACATCAGAGACCTCCACCATTCACCTCCCCCTTCACACCAAAGTCCGCCACCCCTCACCTCCCCCATCACATCAGAGGCCCCCAACCCCCTTCACATCAGAGACAAAGAGGTCTAGTCTTTGATTATTCCTTTTTTGTGTGTGTGATCTACCTATTATATATCCTAGTTACATTTTGTTTTGTAAATCATAATAAAAAGAATCTTAAAAATTGCTAGCTGTCACTTTAAAACTGACAATATTTTAAGGGTTAAGGTTTTTTTTTTATTTGATATGAAACTTTCAGTCCTGACATTTTGCACTGGTGCTTTGATCTTTTCATATTTTTGTAAAGTGCTTTTTCAAAGAATTGTGTTTGTGTTTTCCAGCGGGTATTTTGTTTGACTGAAAAGGGCTTGCTTGGACATTCCATTCAATATGTCTGGCAGAAGACCTTAGGAAATTACATTGTGGTTACAGGGTAAGCATATAATTGTCATACAACTGCTTGGCTTGAATGGAGAAGTATGACCAAATCTCTTTTGGCTATAGTTCTGTGTGCATCACAGGAGAGCACTTAGTCCTGCAATCTTGTGACCCAGATTCAGCCGACATCAGGCTAAAGCCCGCTGTCAGCTGATGTCACAGAGCCGGTCCAGGCTCTGCAGGGATCCACCCAGATGAAGAGGTGATACCGCTCTGAAAAAGCTGCTGATCCCTTGAGTGGCTCCCGCCCTACTGAGGCCGACAGGTGCTGGCTCTGCACAAATGCATGGGATTGGAAAGAAATCCTGGACTGCCGCACTCCATTAAACAAAATCTTTATTGGATGGAATCGAATCATAACATGATCCAAAAACAGTGCAGTCAAAAATAGAAAGTGAACACTAGGGCAAAAAAATGACTAACATGTCTCACATCCTGAGATGCTTACTCAAAGTTGGAATCCACCCAGATGCCAGACTGGCAGCTGGCTCAGCCTCTCAGCATGCCACTGAAAGCCTGAGCCAGACACTCCTCCACAGTCTGGTGTTCCAGTAAGCACTGGAGGGGCAGAAAGCAGAGCTGTAAATGATAGTCACCGCTCCGTGCTCAGAGCGGACCCAGGAACTGAGCAATCAGCAGTGTTTGATTGATCAGTTCTCTGTGTAGAGGTGTCAGGGGACAACATCGGAATCAAATCCCACACTACTCTTTTCTTTTCAAATTATTTTTATTAATGTTATAAACAATACAGTTATAAAACCATACAATACAAATTAGAAAAATACCAGTACATAATAACATTAGTGTCATACACCAGCGATCACTAAAGAACTGGTATACAGCCATTTTGAGCTGTGACCATAATTCTTAAGAGCAAAGGAGACATCCTCCAAAGAGGGGCTCTTGGCCGGAAGACGCTTTCATCAAAGATGAGGGGTCGCCTCAGCCATGAATCAATCACGATAGCTGTTCTTTGTGTTTTCGTACACAGCCCTCAAACTGGGAGTGGTACCGATAGCGGCCGAACAGCGACCCCAACGCTGCTCTCCAAACCCCCCAAAGGGTTTAATATGTAGAAAGAAACAGATGAAGAAACCCACAGCTCTTTTAATAAAAATAAAAAAAATGCACTACAGTCCATTTAACATGGTTTCCTATGGAACACGTTCTGTAGTGCAAATCTAAAAATACATAGTTGTGAATCCAGCCCTACAGAGTGTTGTTAAAAAAACAGGGGCTACCCGTGGTAAACATGGCGCTCTCCCAACTTTGAGATGTGTTGCTGTCGCCATTTTTAAAATTACTACACAGTGTCCCAATTTTTTGGGGAATTGAGGTTGTACTGTCTGTGCTTGGAGACATGGAGGGGTGTGATACCATCAGATGACACATTTGGTTCACTGAACAAACGGATATTTAAAAAGTCAAAACTTTTAATAATATATAAAGTAATATAGGGAAATTCTAAGCATAGTAAAAAAACCTTCAGTGTGCAGCTCCCCGCTAATACTTACCTAAGTCTGATCTTAATCCAGCATTGTGCACAAGAGCAGACTCTCCCTGGCCTCTCGCTGCTCATTGGCTGATATGCACCATTGGCTCCAGCTGCTGTCAATCACAGCCAGTGAGGAGGGAGTGCGGGGTAGGGATGAGCCACACTCTCTGTGTCTTTACGACACAGAGAGTGGGGTTTGAGAGCAAGCATGCACGAGTGCTCCCCATAGCAAGTGGCTTGCTTTGGGTGCAGTCAGCGGTAGGTTGGGGCACTGAGAGTGGCGACAGGGGACCCAAGAAGAGGAGGATCGGGGCTGCTCTGTGCAAAACTATTGCAAAGAGCAAGCAAGTATGACATGTTTATGATTTTCTTCATTTGCCGTTACAATTCCTTTTTATTATGGATTAAAGGATCACTAGAGGAATTTTTTTTTTTTAGCTAAAGCTTCCTTTACCTTACTGCAGTACTGGTTTCATGTCCTTATTGTTCGTTTTTGCTTTGAAATTGCGGTAATCCTGCTCTGTTCTCCACACTTCCTGCTTGTCTGTTTCCTTATAACCACAGTGCTGGGAGCTTTCTCACGGTGGTCTGAGCTGTCATTACTGTGTGTCTAAGGCCTCGTACACACGAGGCAATAGATTTGTTCAAAACGGTCTGTCCGACCGATTTGAACAAATCTGTCTGCTGTCATTTTGGTTTGCTCGCGTGTACACACGAGCAAACCAAAATCCCCGCCAGCAGACAGCGCGCTGACGTGTCGGTGACGTGGCGGTGACGTTGACGCCGCCACGTCACCGCACCAGGAAGTAAAACACTTCCGCGAATGCGCCGAATCCATTCGGCGCCGGTGCGAGACGACATGTCTGCTGGTAAGTGTACTAACCAGCAGACATGTCGGGCGGACGGGTTCCCACCCGATAGATTTCAAAGCATGCTTTGAAATCTGTCGGGTGGCCAAATCCGTCGGCTCGCCCGTACACACGATCGAATCTGTCTGCTGGGACAGATTTGATCGTGTGTACGCGGCCTAAAACTTCCCAGAACCAATCAGATTCATTTTAAAAACAAAACACTGCCCTGGATTTGTTTGTTTTTGTTCTGTGTGTCTATTTCTACTTTGCAGAAACATGAAGCCAGTTCAGAAGTGAAACTAACCTGCAGGCACATTATATGATTGATTTTTATCTATTTTTAATCATTTTGAAAAGGAATCGGTTAACTTTTATGTCTCTATACCCTGTAAACAGTCATTTCAGCAAAAAAATGTTTTCCTTTAGTGACCCTTTAAGAATGTTAACAATGTTGCTGTCTTTATGCATTTTATTATATATCTGTAGAGCGGATCATACAGTGAAAATCTATGATCGACATGGCCAAAAGAAAGATGAAATCAACTTACCTGGGTAATAGAATCCTTTATTTTTTTATTGTTATCATCTTTATATTTTATCATCATTTTTCCATCTATAGCTTGTTTTTGCTATATATGCGTTTTAGTATACATTTGTGTAATACAAGGGAAGATGATGGGGACATGCAGTTTTAATATACTCTGTAAAAGTTTTAGGCAGGTGTGAAAAAATGCTGTAAATTCAGAATGCTTTCAGAAAAAAGTGTTTTAATTGTTTATTTTTTATCAATTAAAATGTAAAGTAAATGAATAGAAGAGGAATACAAATTCAGTCAATATTTTGTGTGACCACACTTTGCCTTTTAAACGGCATCGGTTCTTCTAGATACACTTACACACCGTTTTTGAAGGAACTCGGCAGGTAGGTTGTTCCAAACATCTTGGATAATTGACCACATATCTTCTGTGGATGTAAGCTGCCTGAAATCCTTCTGTCTCTTCATGTAATCCCAGATAGACTCAATTATGTTGAGATCAGGGCTGTGTAGGAGCCAAACCATCACTTCCAGGACTCCTTGTTATTCTTTATACTGAAGATAGTTCCTAATGACATTGGCTGTATGTTTGGGGTCATTGTCCTGCGGTAGAAAACATTTGGGACCAATCACACGCCTCCCTGATGGTATGACATGTTGGATAAGTATCTGCCTGTAATTATCATCATTAAAGGAGTTGTAACGTCTCAAGGTTTTTTACCTTGATTCCTCCCCCCCCTCCAGTGCCACAATTGGCACCTTTCAGGGGGGCACAGGATACCTGCAAAGCAGCCTGAAAGAGCCTCCGCTTTCACTCCAGTGTGAAAGCCTGAGGTCTTTCACACTGGAGCGGTGCGCTGGCAGGGCGCTCAAAAAAGTCCTGCCAGCCGAATTCTTAAGGCGTTGTGAATACACCGCTCCTACAGCGCCCCTGCCCATTGAAATCATTAGGCAGTGCTGCCTGAACCACTGGCAAAACACTGCTGCAGCGGCGCTTTGCTGGCGGTTTTAACCCATTTTCGGACACTAGTCGGGGTTAAAGGCACCCCGTTAGCAGCCAAATAGCGCTGGTAAAGTGCCGCTAAAAATAGCGGCGCTTTACCGCCGCCGGCACAGCGCCCCAATACTACAAGTGTTCAAGTGTAAGAATTGGTGCTGGTTTGAAGCCAAAGTGTAGTCACGCCAGATATTGATTTGATTTCGATTTTTCTTCTGTTCGCTCACTTTGCATTTCATTACTTGATAAAAATAAACAATTACAATATATATTTTTAAAAGCTTTCCTAATTTTCAGCATTTCGTCACACCTGCCTAATTCTTTTGCACAATACTGTATGCCATGTCATTCTGTTTTGTATTAAGTCTTATAATCTGAATTTCAAATTTTCTTAGCTCATGTGTGTCCATGGACTGGGACAAAGATGGAAATGCCTTGGCCGTTGTTGCTGATAAGTCTAGTTCCATATACATGTGGGATCCGAATACACGTAAAACCAGCCAGTTAGACAGTGGCATGAGGTAAGTCAGATTTGCTTTGATTTCTTGCTTTTGTGTGTAATTTAAAAATGATCAAAATGGCTACCGCATGCAGCAGAATTGACTAAACCATATTGCCTCTCGTCAAAAAGTGCCCGTGCAGAGGGGCACTCCAGCTGATTTACCAATCGGCTTGAGTGACATTACCATAGCGCATGCGCACATTGTAGGAGTTCTTTTTTTTTGACGGAAGATACCATTTCATGAGCACAATTGAAAGAGCGGAGGGACACCTTAGATGCCAGAATGTGCCTCACTGTAAACCTGCGGCCCAACGACTAGGCACAATATGACCAATACCGTGTCCCTCCGTTGTTTGCATAGCATTAAAAATTGCCTGTGAAATGGTATCTCCCGTCAAAAAAGGGTCCTACGATGTGCGCATGCACAATGGTGACGTCACTCCAACTGATTGGGAAATCGGATGGAGTGCCGTGCCGTTCCGTTCTGCGCGGGCACTTTTCGACAACGGGCAAATATTGACAGAAAACCGGCTCCAAAGAGAGACGGTCACAATCTCCTGACATGCAATTTTGATGTGGGGAAACCTGCATTAAATTTGCAATAGTGTGAACCCAACCTTAGACAACTATCACTGGAACAAGTGTCCCTTGTTCCCAAGGAAGATTCCCCTCTAGTCTTGTTCTGGTGATTACTCAAAATTTTTAAATTCCCCTCACTTTTATTCCCACTAGCACTGAGAGAATGAACCTCCCCAAAAAGTCACACAACCGAACATCATCGGTCCTAACCATTCCCTACTCTATTTAAACAAAATAAAATGTGTTGGTTTACATGCACTTTAAATAAGCATTTGTAAAAAAAAAAAATTGCATGCATGTGTTTTATATAATAAACAACTGTTTAAAAAAAAAGACAAACTCTATTCACACTTTTTAATGGCACCCATTCACACGTTTCATGCAACTTTGGGCATCAAAGTCACAGCCCATTCTTTTCAATGGCACCCATTCAGTCGCAGAAACTTTGAAAAGATGCCTGCACTACTTTGATGCGACTTTGATCTAAAGCTCAGCGCTGCTGGAAATTGTGCGACTTTGGAGTTTGGCTAGTGTGAATGGAGCCTTAATATAAAATTGATCTAAACACGTTCTAGTTTCCATTCATACACAGTCATATATCAATATTTTTTCACTTACTTTAGAGATCAGATGGCTTACCTCCTGTGGTCCAAGACTGGCTCCTTGCTAGCTGTCGGGACATCCAAAGGGAATCTACTGATTTATAACCTGCAGACGTCTCGGAAGGTACCTGTGCTTGGTAAGACGGCAAAATACCTGTGACTTTATGATAGACATATCATGCCTAATGCCGCGTACACACGATCATTTTTTGCGATGAAAAAAAACGAAGTTTTCAATCAAGAAAAAAAACAAAGTTTTTCAAACTTTATTTTCCAAAACGACGTTGCGTACACACCATCGTTTTTCTACAAAGCTCTAGCAAAGCGTGGTGACGTACACCACGTTCGACAGCACTCTTTTCCATTGAAGCTCCGTCTCATAACTTGCTTCTGAGCATGCGCGGATTTAAAAACGTCATTTTCAACATCGTTTTGCCCACACACCATCACTTTTTATGACACAAAAAACAACGTTTTGAAAAACGACACAAAAAATTCAAGCATGTTGGAATTTTTTTTTGGTCGTTTTTTTTAAGACAAAAAACAACGTTTTGCCCACACATAATCAATTTAAATGACGTTTTAAAAAACGTTGTTTTTTTTTCATCGCAAAAAATGATCGTGTGTACGCGGCATTAGTCTCTTTATAGAAAAAGGATGATGTGATTGAAATAATATGTAATAGGGTTCAGGGGGGCAGTATTATGTTTTAAGCGATTTGCGTAAGGTTTACGTTCGGCGTAAAGTCATTCCCCATATTTGAGGCGCAACTCATGCAAAGGTATAGACCAGGGAACGAACGCCATCCAATTTTAAGTAGTGTATGTTGTACGTGAATAGGACTGGGCGTAGGTTATGTTCACGTCGTAGGCAGTGATTCAACGTATCTTTAGGCAGTTGTTTCGACGTGATTGTGAGCATGCGCACTGGGATGCGCAGTTACTTGTCTGAAGCTCGCCCCATCATTTGCATGGGGTCACGCTTAATTTAAATGTATCATGCCCACTTCCACCTACTTTGACTTACGCTGACGACTATACGCTACGCCGGCGCAAGGTTGGGAGCATTTGCGTTGTGAATTCCATGCTTCCCGCTCTGCGTTGCGCTGGCGTTGGCGTAGAGTAAAGAAGATATGCTACGGTGGCATAAATATGCGCCGATGTATGTGAATCCAGGCCATAAAGTCTAGGCTGAACGGAAAAAAAATTGAGAGGTCGCTATACTAACTTAGCAATCTTAGTGCAGCGATCTCCCTTGCTGTGCTGTTGTGTTCTGATAAGGGGACTGCCCCCCCCCCCCCCACCTGAACATACTGATGAGCACTGGCAGCCATTGGCTGCTAGTGCAGATCGGCCACCGGTCGGATGCTGGTTTTCCAGCAAGACCGTTCAACAGACCAGAATCTTTCCGACGGGCAGCTGTACACATTGGGGTTAATTTACTAAAACTGGAGAGTGAAAAATCTGATGTAGCTCTGCATGGGAGCATCAGCTGGAGCTGTGCACTGGCAGGACGGCCAAAAAAGTCCTGCAAGCAGCATCTTTAAGGCGCTGTAGGAGTGGGGTACAGCGCCCCTGAGCATTGAAATCAACTGTTAACCTTTATAAGACCGCTCCTGGGGTTAAAATTGCAGGCCACAAAGCTCTGCAAAAACTACGGTAAAGTCCCGCTAAAAATAGCAGCACTTTACCGTAGATGCCCCCCAATGCCCCAGTGTGAAAGTAGCCTTAGGGTAGACCTAATTGAGTGATCCTCACCCAAACCTTTATAATGCATGCTGATTCGAAGGCGCGGTTGGGTTGATTATTCACACAATAACTGGAAATGGATATGGGTAAAAAGTACAGAAATTATTACTACAAATCATAATGGTTTTCATGATGGTATATTGATGTTATCTGACATTAAACGTATTAGTTTTCTTATTATAAAGGGACAGATGATGTCTGGCAGGTGTTACTGGTAACCTGAATTGCTGACTTTACTCTCTGCAGGTAAACACACTAAACGCATCACCTGTGGGTGCTGGAGCTCTCAGAATTTACTTGCACTGGGTGGGGAAGATAAAATGATCACCATCAGCAACCAGGAAGGAGACACAATCAGACAGGTATGTCACAGTTTGCCACTCATATTCTACTCATTCAGCTTCCTTATAGTACATTTGTGGAACCCCCCTATCAATAGATGTAGTTGAAAATCATTAGGAGCTGACATTAATGGATCTGCCTTTCATTTACCCCAAATGTGCCAGTAACAACAAATTTCAGTCACTATTCACCACTGTAATGCACCGTACACACGATCGGTTTTCCTGTTGGGAAAAAGCTGGATGGTTTTTCAGACGGAATTCCTCTCAAGCCTGCCTTGCATACACATGGTCACACAAAAAAAAGAGATCCTGTTCTCTATCTTTTTCCAGCAGTTTTCCTGTTGGAAAAAGTTTGATGGCGCATATACACGGTCGGGATTCCCGACCAAAAGCTCTCATCAGACTTTTTCCAATAGGAAAACCAATCGCGTGTACGGAAAGTATTCAGACGCCCTTAAATTTTTCACTCTTTGTTATATTGCAGCCATTTGCTAAAACCATTTAAGTTCATTTTTTTCCTTATTAATGTACACACAGCACCCTATATTGACAGAAAAACACAGAATTGTTGACATTTTTGCAGATTTATTAAAAAAGAAAGACTGAAATATCACATGGTGCTAAGTATTCCGACCCTTTTCTCATTATTTAGTAGAGGCACCCTTTTGATCTAATACAGCCTTTTTGGGAAAGATGCAACAAGTTTTTCACACCTGGATTTGGGGATCCGCTGCCATTCCTTCTTGCAGATCCTCTCCAGTTCTGTCAGGTTGGATGGTAATCGTTGGTGGACAGCCATTTTAGGTCTCTCCAGAGATGGGTTTAAGTCAGGGCTCTGGCTGGGCCATTCAAGAACAGTCACAGAGTTGTTGTGAAGCCACTCCTTCGTTATTTAAGCTGTGTGCTTAGTGTCATTGTCTTGTTGGAATGTAAAGCTTCGGCCAAGTCTAAGGTCCTGAGCACTCTGGAGAAGGTTTACGTCCAGGATATCCCTGTACTTGGCTGCATTCATCTTTCCTTTGATTGCAACTAGTCGTCCTGTCCCTGCAGCTGAAAAACACCCCCACAGCATGATGCTGCCACCACCATGCTTCAGTGTTGGGACTGTATTGGACAGGTGATGAGCAGTGCCTGGTTTTTGCCACACATATCGCTTAGAATTAAGGCCAAAATCTATCTTGGTCTCATCAGACCAGAGAATCTTATTTTTCACCATCTTGTAGTCATTCGGGTGTTTTTTTTAACAAACTCTATGCAGGCTTTTATGTGTCTTGCACTAAGAAGAGGCTTTCGTCGAGCCACTCTGCCATAAAGCCCCGACTGGTGGAGGGCTGCAGTGATGGTTGACTTTCTACATTTTCTCCCATCTCCTGACTGCATCTCTGGAGCTCAGCCACAGTGGTCTTTGGGTTCTTCTTTACCTCCCTCACCAAGGCTCTTCTACCCCGATAGCTCAGTTTGGCCGAATGGCCAGCTCTAGGAAGTTGAATGAATCTTATGTGCTACCACGTGCGTAGGGTGTATAAAAAATATATATAAAATGGAATGAAATAAATGCAATACAACGAAAGATAAATGAATGGAAATCGCTGCTAAATCTACAAGCGTACATGTGCACAAAAAACAGGATATAAACAGATGATGATCAGTGCGACTACCTAAAGTAAACATCTGAGTAAAACTAATAAAGTGTAAATAACATAAGTGCAAAAGTCCACACTAATTCTGGATCCAAAAAGGATGGTAAAACCAAAATAGTTCTAAATCTCAGGAACTCAATTGAGCAAAAGAAGTTCTTCTAGATGATATGCAATGGGTGTCACAAATCTTCTAACTCGTGTATCAAACAAATCTTCCATTGGTTATCTTCATAATGATAAATGCTCACAGAACGCTTACCTTACACCAGAGTACACCGAGCCTTCAAGATTTCCTAGATATCCAAGGCAACAGCGGCTATCAGACTCCACACATTGTCCGTTCTTCTGATGGTGTGGTTGGAACTTTCTGGTGGTAATGTGGATATCCGAATTTCCAGATGCCAATGAGTCTCCCAATGTATGAATTAAAAGATAAACATCTCTCATAGTGTAAAACCATTATATAATGAGTGTTTATTAAATAGCCAAATGGGCTCTTACATGTAAACGAAGAAAAACAGGTAAAATAGTGCAAACCCCATCACTTCCGGTTTTAATAGTATATCTAGCCCTTGCGCGTTACGTCACACCATGTGACTTCGTCAGGGGAACCGGATTGGATGTCTAGTGTTTCCTTTTATTTGCTAAAACAGGAAGTGCCTAACAGGCCATTTTCTCTGAGTAATTGTCTCCGTTATGGTGGCGGGCATTTTCTTGGTTAGTTAAAAACAAACTATGGCAGGCCATTTTCTCGAAGTCAAAGATTATAAGATGTCTCCATCATATTGGTGGCCATTTTCTTGGTGGAGAATACTCATAATAGTATAATGACATGAATGTTATATCTATAATGAGTCTTAAGACTCATTATAGAGCAAAGGGAGTGCAAGTTAAAGATGGAGGTAGAAATGCATTAAAGTGAATCTGTTGCTTTGGACTTATGATTTTGCTTTGGACTCACAGGAGTTAACAGAAGGAGAACAACAGTTAAAAAAAAATGGTGACTCAATAAATGGTATTCTTGGTTTACAGACCTCGGTGAGAATGGAGCCAAGCGACATTCAGTTCTCTGTTATGAAGACAGATGAAAGATCATCACAAGGCGAGAGTACAGTAAGATTTAAATCAGCAGTGTTACTTTTTTTCATTAAATCTTCATTATTTGTGAAACATATTGTTGTAATTAAATCTATAAATGACATACTTCTACATATTTTTGGTTTTATATTTTTCTTTATTTATAGGACCTATTTGGATATGTAACTGACATCCAATTACAGATTACTATTGTAGGGTCTCACTTTCTATTAGCCTGTATGACAAGCTCTGTGTTGACTAATGGAAGTATCAGTATATCCTTTCTTCATTTTATCCTTTTAGCTTTTTTTCTTTTGTATCTAATGCAAGGGTAGTTAAAGAATTTTTTTCAGACAGTTATTTTGCTGCTCAGGATAATTAATGCAATCTGCTAAACATAAACTCTTCATACCTTTTCCTGTGCACTGTCTCAGTACTGTGTGATGGGCAGAGAAAGAGATTTTTACTGATGTCTGTTACCAGAAGCTGATTTTGCAGAAGTTGCTGACAGTTTTTTTTAATAGATGTTCAAGCTTTTTGTCTTAAAGGGTCGCTTTTAGCTGAATAGCTTCCTTTACCCTAATGCAGTCCTGGTTTTTTATGTCCTCATTGTTCGTTTTTGCTGTAATCCTTCTCTGTTCTGCACACTTCCCGGTTGTCTGTTTCCTTATGAAAAAAGTCATGGGAGCTTCTCTCTGTGGTCTCTAATCAAGGAGGTGTGATTACTGTGTGTCTAAAACCCCTCAGCACCAATCGGTTTCATTTTAAAAACAAAAACTGCCCTGTATTGGCTCTGTGTTTCTGTACTTCACACAAGCATGAAACTAGATGAAAAACTAAACTGAAACTGCAGGCACATTATATGATTGATTTTGATCTATTTTTAATCATTTCTAAAAGGAATCAGTTAACTATTATGTCTCTATACCCTGTAAAAAAAATGTTTTCCTTTTTAAAGTGTTACTAAACCCAGTAATATGAAAATAGCCCCCACAGCTTATAAATCTTATTTTTACATGAAAATATTGCCACTGTATACCTTTTTGGCTGATCTGTATACAACGGTTACATGATAAACTGCATAGTTTCTCCAGTGTTGAGTGTTCAGGAAGGAGGAGATTTCCACTACAGATTGTATACATGCCCACGTGTGATGTCATTATCATGTGACGTGGCTATGTTTGAGAACAAGTAACTGTTCTCTCCAGAATAAAAGACACAACTGAGCATGTGCAGGTTGGCTACCCTGTCTGTGTTAGCTGTCCTTCCCCAGATAGACCGTGCAGGGAGGGAGGATCTATGCTATCCTTTTACACAATGCAGAGTATAGTTTAGTTCCACAGTAAGTATAATAAGCATGCTATGCTGCAAATACAGACCGATTTTACTGTTGTGGGTTTAGTAATACTTTAAGCTTGCATTCCACCTCTACTGAATGGATATTCATTGCGTTTAATGAGGATAAAGCATTATCAGAAGGACAACATACATTGGTTTATTGGATGGAGCTTAGTGATTTGCACATACAAATGTAGAATGTAGAAATGTGCCTTTGTATGACATAATATTCACAAAAATATATACTATTACCCAAATTAGGAAGTATACAAAATAGAATTGGATATGTATCCAATTCTATTTTCTATACTTCCTAATTTGGGTAATAGTATATATTTTTGTGAATATTATGTCATACAAAGGCACATTTCTACATTATTATAAACTATATGAGCAAAACTTTGTGGACACCTGACCATCATACCTATATGATTGCTTGTTGAAATGCTTTCCGCAAGATTTGGAGTGTACCATAAGAACATTTGTGATGTCAGGTCTTTTTGTGTGACCTCTGTAATCGACATTGCAGTTCATCAGTGAGGTTTAATGGCTGGTACACACCATGAGCTTAGAAGGAGGTCGCTATACTAACAATGCTATTTTAGTACAGATATCTCCTCGCTGAGCTATTGTGTTCTGGCAGGCCAGAACACACTGGTCAGCGCTCGCAGCCATTCTGTTTATTTAACACATATTGGTTTCACACAAATTTTTGTGGGTTTGATTTGCACATGGTTGTATTGGATTTTTTACATATTGTTTTATGACAATTTTTATTATTATATGTTTAATCCCAATTTTTCACATATCTATTCAACTCAATTTTGCGCAGCTCCTTTAGTACTTTGTTATAGAGAAGTGTCTTCCCTAAACTGTTGCCACAAAGTTAGAAACACTCAATAGTCGATAATGCAGGGGTCTCCAAACTTTCTAAAGAAAGGGCCAGTATACTATCCTTCAGACTTTAGGGGGGCCGGACTGTGGCCTTTTGGGAGTCAAACATGTCCAGGTGTCCAGAGTGAGTAAACAATACCATATCTTTGGTGTCAGTGGGAGGACTAGTGCCCCATAGTTGGTGTCAATGGAAGGAATTGCACCCTTTTGATGGTGTCAGTTGGAGGAATAATGCCCCACTGTTGGTTTCTGCAACAAACATGATTCCCCATTGTTGGTGTCAGTGGATGGAATAGTGCCCCAAGGACTGGATGAAGGCAAGAAAAGGGCCACATCTGGCCCCAGGGCCGCAGTTTGGAGACCCCTGCTATTAATGTATTTGAACTATGTGCTGTAGCATTAGTAGTACCCTTCACTGGAAACACCGAAACTAAGAACCTTGATGGGATGTCCACATACTTTTGGCCAACAAATTGATGGTCAGCTGTTTACAAACCTTTGGCTATATCTGTGACAATTGCATTGCGCACATAACCTGAAATTATATTATTTGGAATGTTCAGTTGTACACAGTTTGTATTGATTATTGTTATCCTTCTTTCTATTTATCTAATGCCATCTTTTCTGCCTGTTCTCAGGTAAGCGTTGTTGTTGGAAAGAAAACCTTGTTCCTGTTCAATCTGAATGATCCAGACAATCCTATAGAACTGGCCTTTCAGCAGCGTTATGGGGCCATTGTGGCCCACAAATGGTAAAAAAAAAAATATCAAGATGTGTTTACAGCTTTCCACTGGAATACTGCAGATCGAGCATAACATTGGAGCTTGGAGCTGGTGGAGCACAATAAAAATGAATGAGCAGTGAGGGGGAAGGGGGAGCCAGGAGTAGATCTGTCAAACAACTCTCTGTACTCATCTATTAGAGAGAACTCCATGGAGTCATTCAAGCTACACTTCCCATCTTCATCTTCTAATGAATGGGCTGTAAAATGCAATCCGCAACTTGCATACCCCAGTGTATAGCAATATCACCTCTCTATTATAAATAAGCCCCGATGTCATAAAAACAGTAAAATTAGTGGGTTTTGTCCAATTCCAGTCCAAATTTTATTTTGTTTTGGATAGAGCAGGGATGGTACCCCTATCAGATTTGTATTGCCCTTTGTGCCCCTAAAGGGAACATTTCCAAAGTGATGATAGATTTGTTCAATAGCAATTAAGACAAAAGCAAAAAAATAAATTTTTCATTTCTTGTGCTGATGTCACATGGACAGGAAGTGAGGGCCAATCTCCATAGTGGGGTTACAAGCTAAAAAACAAAAATCCTATGCTCTGAAAATATCTTTACACACTTATTACCGGCAATGTGACTAAACATTTCTGCTAACCATACAATGCAATTGTATATTCTTTCTTAAAATCTGTATTTTTGGATCACAGACCGTTGACTACTGTCTGTGATATTTTTTTTATTTGCATTAACATCCAAATTTTCAGGACAAGCTTCTTCAAGGTCCAAGTCGTACTAATAAAATTTTTGTATAAATCTGTACTGTATATTTTTCATAAAATCTCTCTTCTCTATGACTGTCTTTACTCATAGCCCTTTCTTTCTGTTTTCCACAGCAACATTACATATTATGAAATTCAAGGCATGGGTGGCCCTGTCGGCATGCTCCCTCCTGACATTCGATCTGAAAATCAAAGGAGTTGGGAGGAATATTCCTGTCCAAACAGTACTTGCATCCAATCAGATCCAGGCACTGTTTGGGTATTTTAACATCTGTCAGAATACAATAGCCAGAAGGGGAGATTTCTCTATGCATGCTGTTTAGAATGTAAGGGGAATCCATAGTTTATCTTATCCAGCCCCGCAGGGCTGAACAGGAAATTTATAACAGTGTATGGTCAGCTGAAGGGATTAATATAGACAGGATCTACGGGCCATCCCTTGTGTTTAAAAAGGAGTTCCAGCCATTTCTGTTTTTATTGAAAGTCAGCGGCTACAAAAAGTGTAGCTGCTGACTTTTAATAAACACACACTCACCTGTCCCACGATCCAGTGATGGGGCCGCCTGAAGCCTAGCTTCTTTCCCTCTACTCTCCGCAGCACCGGCATTGCAAGTGTGGGTACCTGACTGTGACAGCTTGTGGCTTCACAGCCAGGTGTGCACTGTGCATGCGCGAGTCGCGCTGCGTGTCCTTAATGGCCAGGCAATCTTCTGGAATCTGTATTGTGCCCAGAAGATGGGAGGGGGAGAGGAAAACTTCCGCTTATGGGAGATGGGTACATGTCAAGACTAGGTCCCCCGCTCCCGCCCCCCCCCCCCCCCAAAAAAAATGACATGCCAAATGTTGCATGTCAGGGGGTCAGGAGTCCTTAAAGCGGAATTTCCACTTTTGGGTGGAACTCTGCTTCAACTTAGTTTGTATCTGTGTGATTTTTTTCCAACCAGATCACGTAAGGCATTTATGGTAGAAGTTTGCATAACTGAGAACCATGGATATGTTTTTATGGAATAATGAAGACGTGTTTGATTGCTGTATTTGAGGTTTGTTCCTTGTATTTGGCCAGGTATGGTGATGGCTACATCATGATTGGCTTCTCCCTTGGCTTCTTTGTGGTGATTTCCACACATATGAGTGAGATTGGTCAAGAGCTGTTCCAGGCAAGCAACCACAAAGATAGTCTAACCAGTATCGCCATTTCACAGTCATTGAACAAAGCTGCATCTTGTGGTGACAACAAGTAAGTGAAAGATTCTTTTTTCCACACCAACCTTTTTTTCTTATGTGCATTGATTGCTCATAAGAGTATAATTCCATGTTTGCACTCAGCCAGGACTAAGCAGGCTGTTAAAATCAGCCCTGGACTCAGTAGCGAAACTACCCTCCCCCAGCAAACTACAGTTTAAACACACTGCTACTTCCCAGAGCTAAGAGTTAATATGAAAATACACCTGAGGAGTAATAAGTGGGTGGTAAGAGGATATGTGCTGGGGGGTACTTTGGGAGTGGAGAAGACAGGGTGCTGGGCGGAAGGGCCAATCGGATTTGTCACCACACCTTGTAAGTCCTGTCCCCTCCCAAAGCGCCCGCCAGGACATATCCTCTTACCCACCCAATCAAAGAGATGCTGTCGGCCTCAGAGGGGGAAATTGCAGCGGCTGGCACCCCTGCCACCCTGTAAGAGATATGGGGCAAGTGACCTGGGTGCCCACTCTGAAACATTGGGGGGGAGGGGGTGATTTGTGCCACACTGGAGGGGTGTTGCGCTGGGAAGGAGGATTTGAGGGGTTAAGAATTTGTGCTGCAGAGGATTAGGGGGTGGAGAGGATTTGTTCCAGGATGGAAAAGACAGGGAGGGGCAGCGTATAGAGGAGGGGCAGTGGGGGGTGACATATAAAGCAACCAATCCCCTCCATTTTCCTTCTGCAGCCTTTCTGCGACTGCAAGAGAAAAATAGAGAGGATCAGTTTCTCAACATTCCGCCCCTCCTATCCAGCTCCTGCTGCCCCCAGACCCCTGTGTACTCCCCTGGCTTCCTCATCCCCCGCAGAGTTTCAGGCTCCCCCCCCCTCCCGCTAGCTAGCTGCTGCAGGGGAGTGGGGAAAGGTAAATGTGTATTGAACAAATGAACAGGAAACCTCTGTACAGAGTTATTTCTGTCTATTCATTCTGTGCAGCTAAACTCCAGATATGGAGATTGAGGGCTGTGTCCTCAGTCTCCTTTCTCTGTCTCAAAGGTGAAACATTAAAGGTCTGTTTAGACCCCAACAGGGCTCCTAAATTTTTTTTTTAAAAACGAATACAAAATATAATTGTAAACATAAAATAAAATGGTTGAAAACGAATAAACAAATAAAATAACAAAAATAAAACTACTGGCTACCAGGGTCACAAAGGCTGCATTTGCGATCAGGCCCTGGCATTTCGCCACCGTGGTGGCCTTTTAAGATTTCTTGCACCGGGGCCCTGAAGGTTCTAGTTACGCCTCTGCCTGTACTATAAAATGTTAAGGCACAAATTTTTGTATTCACTGGAACTTTTACAAAGCATGATAGAAAAATCATGTTTTTTTTTAATTTGTATCGCTGCTAATGGCAAAGTATCTAGACACCTTTTCTGCTTTATTAGCGAGGGCCTGATACTGAACAGGGCTTTGTATCACCTCTCTGATAAAAATGGAGAAAGGCTGGTGCAATGGAAATCGGCTAAAACATCATTTTATTATTGCATGTGAACAGTCGAAAAGTCCATGCCCCAGAGTTTGCCATGTTGCACAGTAATTTAAAGGGAATTTAAAGTTAATATTTTTTTTCCCCCTAAATAGCTTCCTTTACCTCAGTGCAGTCTTCCTTCACTTACCTCATCCTTACATATTGTTTTTAAATGTCCTTATTTCTTTTGAGAAATCCTCACTTCCTGTTCGTCCTTCCACACAGTAATGCCAGGCTTTCTCCCTGGTGTGGAGAAAGCCTCTTGAGGGGGGAGGGGGCGAGCAGAAGTGTCGGGATGCCCACTAACACACAGCTCCTTTCTCTATCTGCAAAGTAGAGAGTGTCCTGACTTGCCTGCTCGTCCCCTCCCCACTCAAGAGGTGTTCTCCACACCAGGGAGAAAGCCTTGCATTACTGTGTGGAGTTACAGACAGAGGAACAGAAAGTGAGGATTTCTCAGAAGAATTAAGGACATTTAAAAGAAAAATGGAAGGATTAGGTAAGTGAAGGAGGACTGCACTAAGCTAAAGGAAGCTATTTAGGTAAAAAAAATTTCACCTTTACAGCCCCTTTTAATATGTCCTGGCATCATTTGGCGACTACTTTAAATTCTGGGTCATATTGCCACATCAAAAAAAAGTCCTACATCAACGAATAATCTATGTAAAATCCCAACTCAGGTTTATTTGAAACTTTACATTATTCTTGTCTGTAACTATATTTTATTTTTAATTTTTTTCTCCTCACTGTAACATTTCTATTCTGTTTTAGTATTAAAATCCATGACTTGAGTGAGCTAAAAGAAATGTATGCAATCATCACACTGGATGATGAAACTAAAGGTAACCAACCAGCTAACATAAAGGTTATTTATTTAGTTCATAAGCACAAAAACATTTTAATCTTTTTGCTTTTTTTAATTCTTGATAGAATGGAAAAGGGTTAGATCTTTTGTCATGTGTCTGTACTCCCATTTGGGAGATTTCCCCTAACATTCTTAGACCAGGACAGGAAGTCAGCAGAATATAATTAGAAGGGACACAGACAGCATTACAATTATTTTTTTAAAGAAAACCGCAACATATATTTTGCTCTGTTTTAATTAGGGATGTCCCAAGACTAGTATTGGTATCTGTACCGATACCAAGCATTTCCCTGAGTACTTGTACCCGGGGGGGGGGAAATGTTCCCGTGTTCCGTGCTGTCCTATCTCCCCCCTCAATTTGTCAGGATCGAGAGCGGAGGTAGGAGCCGCTAAATCCGGCTCCTACCTTTTCAGAATGAACAGAGTCAGTGATCACTGAGCATTGTAACCTGTGTTTACGATGCTTCAGTTTATGAATGGAGAGGAGCTTCTCTCCATTCTTAGCTGAGGCTGCAGAGAAAGGGTCTGGGGAGTCTGTGTCCTTAGTCCTTTTCTCTGTCTTAAAGGGAAGATGTCAGAGGTCAGTTAAGATCCTTGATATCTCTCCAAAGACCCCCAACAGGGCTGATTAAAAAAAAAAAAATTGCAATAAATATTAAAAATAAAAAAAATAAAAAAATAAAATGTAAATAATAATAAAAAACACACTGACAATCCACCCCCCCCCCTAAAAAAAACACAACAAAAAAATCACTGTAAAAAATAAAAAAAAAATTGTAAAAAATTAAATAAAAAATACGGTCACATGACATTAAAAAAAGTTTTGGTAATCGGTATCGGCGACTACTTGAGAAAAAGTATCGGTCTTGTACTCGGTCTCAAAAAAGTGGTATCAGGGCAACCCTAGTCTTAATTAAAACTGATGATTTATATCCTATTTCAAGTCATTATTTTACATAAAATATTTAGTACAAGGTGCATCTTTCTTTTTCTTCTGCTTGTGCATTTACAGAGTGATGAATCTGGAGGAGGAATGTAGAGATAGATAGTTAGTTAGAATTACCCAAAGGAAAAAGTATGTTAAAACAAACTTTACATTTAATTTAGGTAGACTGGGGAAGAATAATAGCCATGTACTGCTGGAGATTCCCATATGAATAGAAGAAAACTATCCCTTTACCACTCTACCCAACAAAAAAAAATTGTATGGAGTTGAGCATTAAGAGATATAAAAATATATAGAAAAAAAATCTAACAACAGGATAACGACACCCATTTTTTTTTGCTAAAGGTTTAGATAGACTTTCCTGGACAGACGATGGACAATTGTTGGCGATTTCCACTCAACGAGGGTCACTCAGTGTCTTCTTAACCAAACTTCCTATCTTGGGCGATACGAGTGGCACCAAGATTGCCTATCTTACATCCCTGCTGGAGGTCACTGTGTGCAATCTGGTAGAAGGGGTAAGGAAAATAGTTTTAATTTGTTTTCCTAAATTGCGTCAAGTTTGGCGTTCATTTATTTATTTTCATTTTCACCTGTGTAGTGATCGCTAGGTCATGATTTACCTTTAATTCCAAATGTACCTTTACTAAACTGCCACTGAAAACACCATAAAGTGGTTGTAAACCCTTACCCAGGGAAGTGCCCTTAGGTGATACACAGAGATGAAACAAATCCTCCTTCATAAGTTGTACCTGTTTATTTGCATTCTTCTCTTTTCTGCATCTGTTCAAAGTGTTCAATTTATAAAGCTTGTCTGAGCTGTCACAAAAAAAGGGGGGAGGGGGCGGGCAGAGAGCTGAAATCACACACTGTTCAGTGAGGGGAGCTTGGAGAGATAATTTGAGGAAAGGGGAACACACACGGCTCACAGGAACAAAGCTGAGACTGTCAGTCTGCTGGAGGTCTCTCCTCTGTCACCTTTTTTCTCTTGGTGTCAAGAAAAATTGTGATGTGATTCATGCTGATTGCAGAGGAAAAAAAGCAGCGGACAGAAATGACACTTAGTGCTCTGGATAGAGATAAGTACACAATATAGAGGGATATGCTTTGTTCATTATTCATATTGCAAAATCGTATTAGATAAGCACTTGAACGACCACAACATACAGGGATATACAATGTAATACTGACATATAATCACACACATAGGTTGGACTTCATGGACTTGTGCCTTTTTTCAACCTCACCTACTATGTAACTATATGTCTGAGGTTTACAACCACTTTAATACCACAGACATTTTGGATTAGTATACATTTCTAAAGGTCTTCGGATGTCAATGCCTGGACCAATAATGGGCCTCCAAAAGTTGTGTTTTTATTATTACAGGCATACCCCACTTTTAAGTACACAACGGAACCGGAGCATGTATGTACTTAAAGTGAAGCAATACCTTTTTTCACTTCTAGGCTGCATTGGGGGTGCCAGAGGCTTTAGTGGGGGCGTCAGGGGCTGTAGTGGGGGCGTTGGGGGAACACTCACATGTAAATAAGCTCATCTGATGCAAGGGGGGGCCGCTCCAATCCATCCCCCGGAAATCGCGCTGCACACAAAGGACAGGCTGGATGGCATTCTGTGGCTGACAGGCTGGAACTGGGCAGGCTAAGTGCTCAGAACTTCAGTTCCGTCTAATGCGGGTGCACGGCGCGGGAATTTGTACTTGTGAGACACTTTACATACACTCGCGGGTATGTCCGTACTCGCGAGTGTACATAAAGTCAGTGTCCGTAAAGCGGGGTATGCCTGTATTAACCACTTTAGCCCCGGACCATATTGCTGTCCAAAGACCAGAGCACTTTTTGTGATTCGGCACTGCGTCGCTTTAACTGACAATTGCGCGGTCGTGCGACGTGGCTCCCAAACAAAATTGGCGTCCTTTTTTTCCCACAAATAGAGCTTTCTTTTGGTGGTATTTGATCATCTCTGCGGTTTTTATTTTTTGCGCTATAAACAAAAATAGAGCGACTATTTTGAAAAAAATTCTATATTTTTTTACATTTTGCTATAATAAATATCCCCCAAAAATATATAAAAAAAACATTTTTTTTCCTCAGTTTAGGCCGATACGTATTCTTCTACATATTTTTCGTAAAAAAAAATCGCAATTGGCGTTTTATTAATTGGTTTGCGCAAAATTTATAGCGTTTACAAAAAAGGGGGTCGTTTTATGGCATTTTTATTATTATATTTTTTTACTAGTAATGGCGGCGATCAGCGTTTTTTTTTTTCGGTACTGCGGTATTATGGCGGACACATCGGACACTTTTGACACATTTTTGGGACCATTGGCATTTTTATAGCGATCAATGCTATAAAAATGCATTGTATTACTATAAAAATGCCATTGGCAGTAAAGGGGTTAACACTAGGGGGCAGGGAAGGGGTTAAGTGTGTTCCTGGTGTGTTCTAACTGTATGGGGGGGTGGCCTCACTAGGGGAAATCACTGATCTTCTGTTCATACATTGTATGAACAGAAGATCAGCGTTTCCCCTGCTGACAGGAATGAGAGCTTTGTGTTTACACACATAGCTCCCGTTCCCAGCTCTGTAACGAGCAATCGCGGAGCCCTACAAGCTGCTAAAGGGAAGACGTAGAGCTACGTGCTCCCGCGTAGCAGTGCCACCGTCCCGCAGTAATATGACGGCGGGCGGTCGGCCGGCAAGTAGTTAATAACTGATCTAGGTGGAGATTGAGCCACAAAAATTTACAGGGATCATATTGGTGCATATGTATGGTTCTAAAGTGCTTTTATTGTCTGGACTGCAGGCAGGCCAGTTAAGCACCTGGACATAAACCCAAATGAGAGTCTGCAAGCATCATGGATGACAGAAAGGAGAAGTAGGCTACATAGTCTGCCGCTATATAGCCAGCCCAGCCCATACCAGATCTCTCGGCGAGAAAAAGTCTGATAAAAAAATGAATTATTTTGGTTTATTTCCGACACTTGCACCGTTTCTCTCTGACTGAGGTGAAATTCCAATGCAGTTTGCAGGTCATGAAATGAATGATCTATTTTCTAACAGCGTATCAGTCGCAACAAATAGAAGACTTCTTAAAAACAGTTAACACTTCTGACATTCAAGTGCTTGCTGTTGTTCTGTTGTTGGCTGGTACAATAACAAAAGCATAGGGCTAATGTGGCTCTACACTTCTAAACTTGTAAAATCATAAATGTTTCCAGTCTCATATGCTGTTTTACTTATTTATATTTCAATTAATTGTTGATTAGGAGCTGCCGATCACAGTTTCTGTTGAGGTGGAGCCTAACTTTGTTGCTGTGGGTTCCTACCATGTTGCTGTAGGAATGAACAACCGGGCCTGGTTCTATGCTCTGACCGAGAATGGTATGAGTCTGTCTCTATTACATTGTCTTTATAATGTGACTGTCACACTGTCCTCTGCTCATCTATTATTTCTCATTTTCAATGGGGTGATAAACTGTACATATCTGGGTTATTTCCAATATCTTTTTTTTTGTTACATAAAGCCATACGCATCACAGAGGCATCACATAATAATAATCTTCCCTTCATACAAGAACATTTGAAGTATGGTGTACACTAGGGTTGCACCGATATGACTTTTTTAAGGCCGAGTACAAGTACCAATACTTTACCACTACCACTACTCGCCGATTACCGATATATTTTTTTTATGTCATGTGACCGTGGCACTAATATGCAGCGCTGATAGGTGGCACTGATCAGGCGTGGACTGTGTCAGTATTTTTTTTTTTTTTACAATTTATTTTTCGAATTGTTTTTTACAATTTTTATATATATATATATATTATACAGTACAGACCAAAAGTTTGGACACACCTTCTCATTCCAAGAGTTTTCTTTATTTTCATGACTGAAGGCTTTAAAACTGAATCAACACATGTGGAATTATATACATAACAAAAAAGTGTGAAACAACTGAAAATATGTCATATTCTAGGTTCTTCAAAGTAGCCACCTTTTGCTTTGATTACTGCTTTGCACACTCTTGGCATTCTCTTGATGAGCTTCAAGAGGTAGTCACCTGAAATGAATGAATAAAAAACTTATATAGCGCGGCACATGCAAACTAAATCGCCTCTAAATGGTCTTCCAACAGTCTTGAAGGAGTTCCCAGAGATGCTTAGCACTTGTTGGCCCTTTTGCCTTCACTCTGCGGTCCAACTCATCCCTAACCATCTCGATTGGGTTCAGGTCCGGTGACTGTGGAGGCCAGGTCATCTGGCACAGCACCCCATCACTCTCCTTCTTGGTCAAATAGCCCTTACACAGCCTGGAGGTGTGTTTGGGGTCATTGTCCTGTTGAAAAATAAATGATGGTCCAACTAAACGCAAACCGGATGGAATAGCATGCCGCTGCAAGATGCTGTGGTAGCCATGCTGGTTCAGTATGCCTTCAATTTTGAATAAATCCCCAACAGTGTCACCAGAAAAGCACCCCCACACCATCACACCTCCTCCTCCATGCTTCACGGTGGGAACCAGGCATGTAGAGTCCATTCGTTCACCTTTTCTGCGTCACACAAAGACACGGTGGTTGGAACCAAAGATCTCAAATTTGGACTCATCAGACCAAAGCACAGATTTCCACTGGTCTAATGTCCATTCCTTGTGTTCTTTAGCCCAAACAAGTCTCTTCTGCTTGTTGCCTTTCTTTAGTAGTAGTTTCCTAGCAGATATTCTACCATGAAGGCCTGATTCACACAGTCTCCTCCTAACAGTTGTTCTAGAGATGTGTCTGCTGCAAAAGGTGGCTACTTTCAAGAACCTAGAATATGACATATATTTTCAGTTGTTTCACACTTTTTTGTTGTGTATATAATTCGTCATGTGTTAATTCATAGTTTTGATGCCTTCAGTGTGACTCTACAATTTTCATAGTCATAAAAATAAAGAAAACTCTTGGAATGAGAAGGTGTGTCCAAACTATTGGTCTGTACTGTATGTGTGTGTGTGTATATATGTATATATGTATATGTATGTATGTGTGTGTGTGTATAATATATATATATATATATATCGTGTTTTTTTTGTTTTTTTTTACAATGCTCTCTTTTTTGGAGGGGGGGGGGGGGGTTGGATAGTCAGTGTCACTGGAGGAGCACAGAGGAGGACACAGAGGGGACACTCAGGATACAGGGGACACTCAGGGACGATCGGAGCGGCGGTGGGGGAAGTTATCACTGATCTCCCTGTGTGGCTTTCAATAAAGCAGCTGAAAGCCGCAGCGGGGAGAGGAGGAGAAGAGTTCAGCTGCTTTACTGAAAGCCACACAGGGAGATCAGTGATTATAACTTCCCCCACAGCCGCACCGATCGTCCCTGAGTGTCCAGGTATCGGACTGGGCATCGGGAGCATTTGCAGGAGTACTCCTGCAAATGTTCGGTATCGGCACCGATACGGTGCAATCCTAGTTTACACATACAGTACATAAGGCAGATATAGTAATACAGTTATGTATTAATTTAAAAATAAATACTTTTTTAAATGGAACTAGTGTAAGTACCTGCATTTGCCTACACAGCCTCTTTTTATCCCCTGCACAGAAGAAATTAGACTTAGAGAAGGAGGGGCGGCACTATGAGCCAGTCAGCCTCTGCTGTGGTAAGCCCTTTAGTGAACATGCTGGAGTAGGAGAAAGCAGAAGAATGACCACATCAGTGTACTGCTGCTCCCTCTTTGTCTAATCCAGCGGTCTCCAAACTGTGGCCCGAGGGCCAGATGTGGCCCTTTGCTAGCTTTTATCCGGCCCTTGGGGGACTATTCCTCCAACTGATATGAGGCACTATTCCTCCCACTGACAGCAACAAGGGGGCACTATTTCTTCTACTGATATCAATGATGGGATACTATTCCTCCTACTGATGGGGGCCCTACTCCTCCTCCTACTGACCACCAACCCTGAAGCCATATTTATTCTCACTGGTGCTGCGCCCGGGACATTTTCTGCCCCCGCTGCCTACAATTCGGCCCTCCTAAAGTCTGAAGGACAATAAACTGGCCATTTGTTTGAAAAGTTTGGAGACCCCTAGTCTAATCAGTAGATTTGTTTGAGTGGCAGTGGGGGGATCTTGACTAAAGTTTGCTGCTGTTGCAGTAAGGTAGAGAATCTTTCTATGCTGCTGGACTGGAGTGGCTGAATCACAAAATTGGCCGTAAAGAATAAGCAAACATTTCACAGGTAAAATAGTCCCTGTATATAGGGCAATATGCCTTTATGATGTATTAAATTCTCAAAATGTATTTTTAATACACTGCATCTTATTTTTTCTGTGTAGGTGTAGAGAAGCTGAAGGACATGGAATACCTGGGGACTGTTGCAAGCATGAGCCTAAATTCTGATTATGCTGCTGCTTTGTTTGAGGGCAAAGTGCAACTTCATATGGTGAGAATACCACCCAATTATCTCCTGACTAGATAGAAGGAAATTAAAATGCAGCTTATAAAATACATTTTTAGTACTTTCAGTCAGAGTATAACCCATAACCAGTAGATAGATACCCAATTTTAACCCAAAACTTTAAAGTGATTGTTTGTTTTTTGCATTTTTTTAAATAACAAACATGTTATACTTACCTGCTCTGTGCAAGAGTTTTGCACACAGCGGACCCGATCCTCCTTTTCTGGGGTCCACCTGGCAGCGCTCCTGGCACCTCCTCATTGAGTGCCCCCACGGAGAGCCTCATTCCATGGGGGCACTGGTGTGGGCTCGCTCATGAGTCCTGCTTCTGCCACCGTTGACACAGACAGCGGAACTCGGCCCTGCCCCCCGGATCCCATGTCACTGGGTTTGATTGACAGCAGCGGGAGCTTTTCTTATTGAGCTATTTAAAGGAGAAGTCCAGACTGAGCTTGTTTGGCTGGGCTTCTCCAATGGATCATAGGAGTGCAATTGTGGACTGAAGTCTGCTCTCTGCTGACATCACAGATGTCCAGTCTTGGCACTGTCATCCCGACAATGGGAGTCTGGATCCCTCAGGTGCCTGGACTGACACCTGTCTTAGCCTTTCAGTGAGCCGCTAAGAGCCTGAGACGGCCGATTCACCCCCTCCACAGCCCGGTGCTCCAATGAGCAAGGAGGGAGATGAGCAAAGAGCTGTGACTGACAGTCTACAGCTCTCTGCTCACAGAGCTTTGAAAACCGAGCGATTGAACACCACAGATCGCTCGATCGCTGGGGGACACCTAAGTAAGTATGAATAAAAAAAAAAAGGAGCCCATACTTATTTTTTTATTTTTTTGACAGTAAAAGTTTTTTATTTTATTGACATACCAACAAGTAACAGAAAATAATGACAGTTGAAAGGTAACATGCATATTCAGTCACAGAATGCAGTTAGAAATTGGTCACAGAAATCAAGGGAAATACGATGTAAAGGCCATAAAGTCATACGGACGAGTGAGCAGAACCCTAAGACCAGGGGGGAGGGGCGGCAGCTAGCCCGAGGCATCAACCCAGCTGGACCATATCTTGTCAAACTTGGTCGGACAGTTTCTGCTCTCGTATGTGATCCTATAGAGCGGTAGAACCTTATCAATTGCCGATCGCCACGAGTATCTCCCTCCTGGCGTAAAATAAAGCAAACGTGATGCAAAGCTTGACATATCTATCTCCCTCAATTTCACCCAAAACGTGCTCAGCTTCGAACAGGACCATACCATGTGAAAGAACGTCCTGGCGTCAAGCAGACACTGAGTACAGAGCGGGCTCCTAGAGGGATAAATCCCCGCCAACCTCTGCGGTGTGTAGTATGCTCTATATACTTATTTTTTTTAAGTGGGAAGGATTGTGCACATTGAACTCTGGATTGTGCACACCTGAAAGTTTGGGCAGTTTGAACACTGGTGAGCTGTTTGATTTACTGCTATGTGCATTGCTAGATATTCCTGAGAAACCAGAATCTATGATACCTACGATACCTATGATACCTACTTAGGCAGGGGCGTACTGACCATTAGGACTCTCGGGCACTGCCCGAGGACCCCATGCCACTAGGGGGCCCCATCAGGGACAGTATGTAAAAATCTGTGTTTTTTTTTTTTTTTTTTTTTTACATCTGTTCCTTATATGTCCGAAACCGACATGCTTGAGATTTTAGCTGCCCCGCCTCTGCACTGCCTCCTGGCGTGGTGGCCATCTGTAAGCCCGGGGGCCCCATAATCTTCTATTGCCCGGGGGTCCCATGAGTTGTCAGTCCATCCCTGTACTTAGGCATGTACACTGGGATTCCAAATGAAGTATGCAAACTAATATGCAAAATATATAATTCAAAAATGGTCCTTTGTAAATCTCCCCAGATTGAAGGTGAATCACTAGAAGCTCAGGAGGAGCGGGAGACTCGTCTGTTCCCATCTGCTGATGAGAAGTATCGAATACTGTGCCATTCATTGACTGGAGATTTCCTTATTTACGGAACTAATGTAATTTTCTTTAACTTTATTTGATGCAATTCATATTTGTTTTTGCTGAAATGATTCTAACAAAGAAGTTAATGGTTACTAAAAGTAAGTTTTAGTTGTGTGGAAACAAATGATGGGAGTAGTAAGCATAGTCCTAACAAGTATACATATAAAATTGAAAGGTAGTGAGATCCTCATACACTGGAGGAGATTAATGCATCTGCGGCTTGGACCAAACAGCTGCTAATATCTAAATTATAAACCACACTAGAAAAATGACATATTGTAATCTGGTTGAAATGGGCACCACAAAAACTTTGGTTACTTTACTTTTTTTTTTGTAAATCCTCCAAAATGTGAAAAAAAGGCTTGATGTGACACGTCAGAGGAAACTCAAGCCAAAGCTTTTTATAGTTTAGGATGAAGTTGGCAAGGACTGGAACTATTTTACAAATAGGCATCTAATACGTAAAAAAGGATTTCCAGACCATTATGGACTAGCTAAAAAGAAAACATGGACGTATATGTCTACTGTCAGACACTCCGTCTCTGATTTAAAAAGAGATATGGGGAAGGTATTACAGGTCTTTGAAAAAAATTTTAGTTCAATTAACGCCTTCCCATCCAGCCTATAGCAGATTGATGTCTGGGCGGGACTTTCCTCCTTCGGAGTGGACGTCTTTTGTCCTTTCAGAAGGCACTCTCTGTCACTGGCTGTGTTTTGACTGATCATTATACCGGCCCACTGCCAGTATCATGTGATCAATGTGACCAATCACAGCAGATCACATGACAGTTGTAAGCAATGAATGGCTTCCTTTCATGTCATCCATTGTATACAATTGTGTTTGTACCATGCAATCACAGCTAGCAGACATGGCCAATCACAGCCCATCTTTAAAATGTGATTAACTTTGGCAATTTACAGCTAATCGCAACAAAAGACACTGAATGAATCGGTAACATTCAGTAAAAATGGTTGCTTATACCTATGAAATAAGTAATCATAATGTGTAAAAAAATAAATAAAAAAAATCACTTCCGCAGAGTAGTACTATGGTAACACTGTACTGCTCTGTTCACATTTTTTACTTTTACATACTGTCACCAAGTAGTGTCCCTGATCACTACTACACCAGTTATATGATAATACTGTACTGCACTGATAATAGTATGTAAGCAAACAAAAACTTTTTTATTTTTTTATTTCTTCACTTTCCAAAAAATAGTGACAAACGATTTCAACATCAAAAACTCAAGATGCCTCTTACTAAATACCTTGGACTGTCTACTTCTCAAAGTTTTTTTAGGGGATATTTGTGCTGTCTGTCTTTGAGCCTCAAGAAATTCGATGTCTTTACATTAGGATTGATAGATTAATCAGATATATACAGTGCTTTGAAAAAGTATTCATACCCCATGAAATTTTGTCATTTTACAACCAAAAACGTAAATGTATTTTATGTGATAGGCAAACACAAAGTAGCACATAATATGTGAAAAGCGTGCATTTGTATTCAGCCCCCCTGGGTCAATAATATGTAGAATCACCTTTCGCTGCAATTACAGCTGCAAGTCTTTCTGGGGATGTCTCTGCCAACTTTGTACATCTACAGAGTGAAGTTTTTGCCCATTGTTCTTTGCAAAATAGCCCAATCTCTGTCAGATTAGATAGAGCAGCAATTTTTAAGTCATTCCACAGATTCTCCATTGGACTTAGGTCTGGACTTTGAGTGGGCCATTCTAACACATGAATATGCTTTAATCTAAACCATTCCATTACAGCTCTGGCTGTATGTTTAGGACCGTTGTCCTGCTGGAAGGTGAACCTCCGACCCCAGTCTCAAGTCTTTTGCAGACTCCAACAGGTTTTCTTCTAAGTACCAGGGTAAAAGTCCCGGTATTGAAGTGGTTAAGTCATTGAACTATCTAAACTACCAAATTATTTTTTTATTTAGCACGAAGTAAGCTTGAAAATGTAAAAAAAAAGCCAAAAGTCCCATGTACAATGGTTACTTAGCCCCAGTGAATGGGGCTCTGGCATTTAGCTGCAGGCAGAGGGCACAGATTTTTTGGAGTTTTTTTGGAGTGCGGCTGTCCATCTCTTATACTCTACAATTTGCCCTGTGCATTGCCGGCACCCTTGATCTCCTGAACAGTTACTGATTGTTCATCATACCCACCTGGAGCGGTAATCTCCTTTCTCTCAGAGGACACAGATGCCCTGTCCAGCCCCACTGCTGACAGCATGTCAAACTCTCTGAGAGATTGACAGCTACTGTGGATGGATGGTGCACCATATGTATTTTTAGAGCAGTATGCACTCAGGAATAAATGCCCAGAACACAAGAAATCTGCATTCTGAGCAGTAATTCCTCAGCACATACTGTCCTAAACGTTCATACTGCTTAGTGTGCCATTCAGCCACAGCAGCTGTCAGCCTCTCATAGAATTTGACAGGCTACCAGCAGCAGAGCTGTATGAAGCACCTGTGCCCTCTGCCTGCAACTAAGACTTAGAGCCCCATACACCAGGTAAATGCCTAGTGTTGCATGGAGCCTAATCTCAACTGAATATATCAATGCATTATTTCATATTAACCTGACAAAAAAAAATATATACATTTTTAATAATTTTTGAATTCATAATCGATAACGAAAGAAAACATATAGAAAACCACTACACAGTCCCTTTAAAATATTCACATGCACATCCCAAAAAAGCATGTTCCCTTCATTAGTCCAAAAAATTTAATTTGTTAACCCTTAACAAAGTGCACCTGCTAAAAGAGATATGCACTGTTTTGGCACTGAGAATGAACATCTACGGTCTGTTGTGTCACATAAGCTGTTAAGGAAAGCAAAGGTAAAACAATCTTGGAGTATATCGGGCAGGCTGCGTGGGTGCCAGCAGAGACCTACGGGTGTGTCAATCACATTACAATATATTTTGCAAGAAGGCAAAGTGCACTGTAATATACTGAGGCCCCATTGTCTGTATGGGCTATTTTACTCATAAAATAGATTATGCCTTTTAATAACAAATAAAACCAAGATCATTCATTTGCACAGAAGAAGCCTCTCTGGTTTGTAAACCTAATAGCAGAAATCTTGTGTAATTTTGAGCAGAACTCATATTTTGTGCTAAACTCCTGACCTATGAGATTACACCCATTCCAAATATATTAAATTGTGCTAAGGTAGGATTTATAATTACTTTTGTATTGCATGAGATGCACAAATCAAATGTATTTTTTAAAATATAGTTAAGTGAATGACCGTGCAGTTCTCCAAGTTTTCACAGGTGTCAAACCTGGTTTCTTTGCTTTTTTTTTTTTTTTTTAGACTGGCCTTGTGAAGTACTTTTACATTGAAGACTGGCAATACGTTAATGAATACCGGCACCCAGTCAGCATACGAAAGATCTTTCCAGATGCATCTGGAACAAGATTAGTTTTAATCGACGAGAAGAGTGAAGGATTTGTGTATTGCCCGGTAAGTTAATATGTAGCAAGATTTATTTCAGTGAGAGTACAGAATAGTACTTGAAGGGTAAATCCATTTTCTTTTTTTACAATTATGTTTATTGGGTTTTAAGATAAATAGGTACAGACAGAATAATAATATCACAATGTACACAGTAAATTGAGCGAAATAACAATGCATTCAAAGGAAACACAAAAAAAAGAAAACAAAACAACACATCGCAAAGCTCACAATATCAAATCAGTGATCCATGGATACACCACAATGACATATAGTGCATAATAAATCACTCAAGGGGGGAAAGGGAAAAGACATGGAAAGGTAAGGCAAGGTAGGAATGAGAGCACCACCTCCGTACACTTAATTTAAAACAAAATGATACACAATTAGATAGAAGAGTGACAGAAGTATCATATCAGATTCAGGATTCCTCTAAGAGCACAGTAAAGTAGGGTATTGTGCAGACTCTGTGAAGCGAGACCAACATGCCCATTTATCACGGAAGGTCCTAAAAGAGTCTTTAGATTGGGATATCAGGTCTTCCATATATGCGATATGGTCAACTTTGCGTATCCAGTCAGAAATTTTAGGGGGGGAAGCATGTGACCACTTAACGGGGATACACAGCCTGGCCGCATTGATAAGATGAATAATAATGGATTTTTTTATAAACCGAATTGTGCAGCGACGAGAGGTGTAATAGGTATTGTTCAGCTGTAAAGTCTGGGGTGTAAGTGGTAATGGAGGTAAATCCATTTTCATGGAGGAAAAAAAATCACAATTAAAAAAAAAAAATCAATCTGCAATGCTGATATTTTCTATAAAATTTAATGCAATATGGCAACCTGGGTTGCCATATATGCCAGGTTTTACTTGGATTCCAAGACAATGACAAGCTGATTTTAGGACATTGGCATATTGATGCTCTTATTTAAAAGTAGAAACAAATAACATTTCTAGTGTAAAGATCTGATTTCCAAATCAATGTAATTTTTTGTGTGTGTTTTTATTGCATTTTTTCTTTTTTCAGCAAAATGATAATCTGTATGAGATTCCAAACTTTTCCCCAACTATCAAAGGCATACTTTGGGAAAATTGGGCAATGGATAAAGGGGTCTTTTGTGCCTTTGATGATGACAAGGTGTTTACATACGTTTTTCACAAGGACACCATACAAGGTACATCCTTTACCTATTCTGTTTTCCATAAAGGTATTGCATACTGGTACCGATTAATTACAACTGGAGAAAGGAAAATGAGCTTGAAAGTATCAAGCAGACACTCTTAAGCCTTTTACACACGCACGGTTTTCTTGGCAAGAAAACTGCTGGCAGAGCTTTCTTGCCAAGTAAACCGAGGGTGTGTACGAGGCTTTCAGGTTTCTCGTCAAGAAAACTGCCCAGAATCTCGACGAGAAAAAAAGAAACCTGTTCTCTATTTTCTCGTTGTGGGATTCTCTGCAGTGTTTTCCTGCCGAGAAAACCGAGTGTGTGTATTCTTACCTTTCCATGGAAACCCGCGCATGCTCTAAATGACTTTGACGAATGCGCGGTAGCTTCCAAGGCATAGGTAGGGTGAAGCAAGATGGCGGAGACAGCATCGAATGTGACGAGCGCATGCTTGTCGTAGTCGATGATGTCACCGAGTTCGTGCCATTCAAAAGGACGGCAGTTCTTTTGAATGGCGCGTGTGTACACTAAAGCAAGAAAATTGGAGTTGCGCTATATGAAAAATAAAAAAGACAAATAAAGTGAACTAACTATACAAAAAATAAAGGTTCCAAGTCCGTTGCGGAACACAGTGCCTTAATGAAAACAATATAATGTCCAAATAAAAATTGCTTATTATAGGCAGTGAAAGTAGTCCATCAGTTCCACAAAAAAGATAAAAATAAAATCCTTAATTGGAAAGTGATTATAATGCAAACAATCATAGGAAGTCCAATATGTAAACCAAAACCACCACCGAGATTGCACCAATAAATGAACGAATGGAGGCTTACCAGAAGGCAAGCGCAACAGGCTTGCAGCTATAAACCCTAGCCAGGGCCTTTAGAAATCCTCTGCAAATGATGAAGGGTTGTAGAAAACTCCAAAGATATCACCGATTAAGAACAGAGAAAGAGGTCACATAGTGAAGTATGTCAGCACAACATTTATATATTATATAAAAATTATATAGGAAGTGACTATGTTAACACCACCACCGTTTCACCCAGATAGGAGGCTTACCAGAAGCCAGGTATTGGTCTTCCTATGGCTAAAAAACCCTTAGCCAGGGCCTTGTGTGGTAACGCTGCTAGCTGGATGTCCTATAGATCCTCTCAGTATCGCATCAGCGGCGTTTCAGAATAACATATGTTGAGAAAAGAATGGGGGCTGCCATTGTTGACCGCTTTTAGAAAAATGCTAGTAGCCTGACTGTAATTCAGTGACCTTGCTGCCTGTAAAGCCACTTACCTAGTATTATTATACAGCCAGGGAAGTCAGGGTGAGGTCAGTACTCCTGATCTTAAACATCATCTAGGCTAGTGAAAGAAAGCACTGAAACCTGGCTCTTTTCTGATCCCCCAGCATCAGCTGCTAAACCAGTACAAGTGTGCAGAAAGTGAAGACAGAATTCCTGATCTGTATTCTTGTGCCAAGTCAGTAACTGTTGAACCCCACTAGATCTGCTTGACAGGTCAGGCTGCTTGACAGGTCAGGCTGGTAACTAAGATATCCAGAAGAATATTATATATATTTACATTTCTTTTTAAAGAGGTTTATTTTCTCCATGCCCTATGTTACCTATCAATGCATGTACACAAGTTAGCATTTGGTTTTGCCCATTTGACTTTACCATCTATCATATTTTTTAGGTTCTAAAGTTATTCTGGCAGGAGGGACCAAGCTGCCTTATGCTCATAAACCCATTCTCTTACACAATGGAGAACTGACCTGTCAGACTCAGAGCGGGATGCTAAACAATATCTATTTAAGTACACACAATTTCCTGAGCAGTATAAAGGATGCAGATGCCAAGGAGCTGACAAAGATGCTAACACAGACTTTAATGTTGAGAAGGTAGGACCACTGCTTTTTAACCTTTATCCATCATAATGTTCGTCGGATATAACAGCTGGAAATGTTTGTTGTTCTGAGAAGATCAAATAGATACAAAGAACCCTGGTTATAGGGGCTGTTTAGGCAAAATATCACCACGCTTACGAGACCGCCGAGGATATCCAAAATGAGGCAGCAAGGTGTCTGCCAGTTCTCAAGTCAATGAGCACCTACAAAGGTTCACATGTACTTAATTTTGCTAAGTAGTAGCCTGCTTGCAAAGAGATCTTCATCTGGTTTGGAAATTGTCCCCTTTAAAACAAGATCCTGCGACCTTTGAAGGGGCCCATTAGCTGGTAAATTGATTGGAAGCAGATATGATGCTCCAATTGGAAGCCTGTTTGTGACCACTTATTAAAATATAGAAGGATATGTGTTTCACTCAGAGCCCATCTTTACACCATTTACCCCTCTCTCAGGCACTCTGTCCAGTTATCAATATTGCAGAAAACAACACTATAAGACAGTCACAAGGTAGAGAATGAGGAAAATGTAGGAACATCACAGTCTGTGGTAAAAAAAAAAAAAATGTTTTTTAGAACAGCTTAAATCATTTTCTTGGAGTACACCACAAGAGACAGAGCCATTCATTACATAATGGGTTAAGGGTCACCAGCGGTGATTGGACACTGGCAAAACGAATTGAAGACCCCATATAACCCCTCACATCATGTAGCAAGCAATAAGGTTCCCATAAGAAGGGGGGACCCTCTGTGTCCTGTGGTGTACTCCAGAAAAGGATTTTTACAAGTAAGCTGTTTTTAAAATCCTGTTTTATTTGTCGTACACCATGGGACAGAGAGCCATTCATTACATAATGGGACGTCCCAGAGCTTTGCTCCATATGAAGGGTGGGAGACACAGATCAAGCAAGCCGCTATGGACAAGAAGCCCTATACTGATGCCTGCAGCACACTTCGCCCAAAGGCGGCATCCACATGTCCTTTCACGTCCACTTGATAGAATTTGGAAAATGTGTGGACTGAAGACCAAGTTGCAGCTTTTCAGATCTGAGCCAACGAAGCCTGGTGGTGCACTGCCCATGAAGCACTCATCGCCCTGGTAGAGTGTGCCCTAACAGAAAAAGGAGGCGTCCTGTTCTTTAAACCATAGGCTTGAATAATTGTTTGTCGAATACACCTGGAGATAGTGGATTTAGATGCCGCTTGTCCCCTCTTTGGACCATCTGGCAAAATAAACAAAACATCTGCGCATCTGAACAGTTGCCTGCAGATACACCTTTACTGCTCTCACTAGATCTAGAGAGTGCAATAATTTTTCCTCCGCTGTCCGCGAATCCAAAAAAAAAAGAATGCAGAACAATGTCCTGATTTAAATGAAACGCCGACACCACCTTAGGTATAAAGGCAGGATGGGGTTGTAGTACAATTTTGTCTTTGTGACAAATTAAATAAGGCTCTTTGCAGGAAAGAGCTGCTAATTCAGATACTCTTCTAGCCGAAGAGATAGCGATCAAAAAAGCCAATTTCCTGCTTGAAAGGATCAGCGGGGTTGCTTCTGCAACACTGACAATACTAAATTCAGATCCCATGGGCACAAGGGAGACTTGACTGGCTGATTGATCCGCAGTACCCCCTGAATGAAAGCCCAAACTAGGGAATGAGATGCCAGCGGTCTTTGAAAGACTGATAGAGCCGATATTTGAACCTGAGGCCACGTACACACGACCAAATACATCTGTTCAAATCGGTCTGGCAGACCAATTTGAACAGATTTGTCTGCTGCGATGTATTGGTTTGATCGTGTACACACGATCAAACCAAAATCCCCACCGGCAGACAGCGCGGTGACTTGGCGGTGACGCCGCCACGTCACCGCACCAGGAAGTAAAACACTTCCGTGCATGCGTCGAATCCATTCGACGCATGTGCGAGCAGATATGTCTGCTGGTTAGCGTACTAACCAGCAGACATGTCGGACGGACGGATTCCCAGCAGACAGATTTTAAAGCATGCTTTAAAATTGTCGGCTGGCCAAATCTGTCTGTCCGCCCGTACACACGATCGAATCTGTCTGCTGAAACGGTCTGGCAGATCGTTTCCAGCAGACAGATTTGATCGTGTGTACGCGGCCTCAATGGTACTAAGGGCTAATTTCATATCCACTCCTAGCTGGCAAAAGGCAAGAATCCTACTTATGTCATATCTTTGAGGATTCCATTTCTTGGTTTCACACCAGGAAACATATGTCTTCTTCCCCTAGTGCAGTGGTTCTCAACCTGGGGGTCGGGACCCCCTCGTGGGTCGAATGACGATTTGTCAGGGGTCACCAAATCCTGGGCTGTTACTGAAGCCCGCACTGCTCTCCCAGCCTTTTCGCGGCCACCCAGCAGGGCTGTCCCTGGAACCTGTTGCTGCCTAGCTGGGCTGTTTCTGAAGCCTGCAGCCACCAATTCAGTTCACGGCATGGCTGGGAGGCAGAGACTGGAGGTCAGGTGACTGGTGAGGAATGTGAAGTGGGAAAGGTTGAAGGAGACCCTATCTCCTGACCTCAGCATAGGTGTCACTACTATGAGACACCACAAATCCGGAGACACAGTGAGTAACACTACCTGTAATTATAGTTTCCATTATAAGTCCCCACTACAGTTCTCAGATCAGCAGATGACCTTGATCAAGAGCACCTAAGTTGGCCGATCAGAACTCCCCCCAGCATTGCCACTCTTTCCAACTCCCCCCCAGCACTGCCACTCTTTCCAACTCCCCCCAGAACTGCCCCTCTTTCCAACTCCCCCCCACCAAGGAGTAAGAAAAGGAATAAAAATGGAGAGTACATGGAAGGGAGAGGAAAAGAGGGGGTTGAACAAAGAAAAAGAAGAGAAAGAATAAGAGAACAAAAATGATGACTAGAGAGAGAGAGATGGGGGGAAATAAAATTAGGATAGAGAGAGATAAAAGGGAAAGGAGAACAAAGAGAAAGATTGGTACATCCTAAAATGTACCATAAGGGGTTTTATTACTGTACAAGTGGAAGGGACTCAGGAAGCGCTAAATGTCCTTGGGTTAAGGGCATAAATTACTTGTCTTGCCTTGGGTGCTGACAACCAACACTACAAAAATAATTCTACTGTTAGGGGTCCCCACAACTGTTAGGGGTCCCCACAACTTGGGAAATTTTATCAAGGGGTCACGGCTCTAGAAAGGTTGAGAACCACTGCCCTAGTGCATTCTCGTGCCGTCTCTTCCCTAGGTAAGCAACGCACAGGCACCTGCTCATCCACATGATGTAAAATAAAAAACATCAGCTCAACCACCTTCTTCCATTGTTCTGTAGACCAGTTCTGATTGCCAGGTGCCCACAGTATGGACACCTTGATGGGTCTGTGGCTACACAGCCCCATACACAGCAAACTGTGATATACTGTGTGTTCTGATACCTTTCCATTGGAACCAGCAAATACTTTTTTAGCAATTTGAGCTACAGTAGCTCTTCTATTGGATTGGATTGGACTGCACAGCCAGCGTTTGCTCCCCACGTATATCACCGAACATTGGTCACTCATGACCCTGTCAGCAGTTCAGTGGTTTTCCTTTCTTGGACTACTTTTGGTAGGCCCTGACCACTGCAGACTAGGAACATCCTGACTCGGTCATCTTGCCATTACAATTTGGCTCTTGTCAAAGTTACTCAAATGCTTAGGCCGCGTACACACGTCCGAGAACCTCGTCGGGCTAAATCCATCGTTACCGCCCGACGAGGTTCCCGATGAGCGGTCAAAAAGGTCGTTGAGCCAAATTTCCTCATTGAACAACGAGGAAAAAGAGAGCATGCTCTCTATTTTGGCTCGACGAGCTTCCCAACGGGATGCTCGCCGAAAGTGTACACATGACCGATTTACTCGGCAGAATATGTCTCCGAGCGAGCTTCTCGCTGGATTCTGCCGAGAAACTCGGTCGTGTGTAACGGGGCCTTACGCTTGCCCATTTTTTCTGCTTTACACACATCAACATCAGGTACAAAATGTTCACTTGCTGCCTAAAATAGCCCACCCACTTAAAGTCATGATATTATGGCTGATTGGTGTATATTATATGTAAATATAATGCATATATTCTCTATTGTCCTGTTCTTTCTGCCTGCTGCTGGGTTAGGTTTTCAGATTCCTGGGATGTCTGCAGTTCAGTGAATGCAGAGGAGAGCTGGAATGAGCTTGCCCGGGCATGTCTGCACCACATGGAGTTGGAATTTGCAATTCGCGTGTATAGGAAGATTGGAAATGTGGGCATGGTGATGTCACTAGAACAGATAAAGGTATATTATTAAAATGTCACTACAGCAAAGTAAATTTGTCAGAAGAGAAATACAAAGGCTGCCCTTGATGGTTTCTCTTAAGGCTGCATTCACACCTAAGCGTTTTGGAGATGAAGTCACTTTTTTGAAAATATCTTTCTTTATCCTGCTCTGTAAGATTTGTGAATTGAGCCTATTGTGCGCTGTATACTGTAATATTATTAAAATGAACATTTCTACGCAGCCTCAGGACTGGGTGGTTAGGTGTATAAAACAGATTCCAGCAGCGCAATATTAGCAGATTTTTGAGGCTAGGATCTTGGGTGTATGTAGACCAGGGGTGTACCTAGATCATTTGGCACCCGGGGCGGATCCTATATCTGCCCCCCCCCCCCACGGTAACATGTAAAAAACACCACACTGCGTCCCCTGCATCCTTCAATATCTCTTTGTCACTACTGTGTACCTCCACAACTGCACCTCTGGACCCCTTTATATTACACAGCCCCCTGCACCTCTGGACCCCTTTATATTACACAGCACCCTGCACCTCTGGACCCCTTTATATTACACAGCCCCCTGCACCCCTTTACATTACACAGCACCCTGCACCTCTGGACCCCTTTACATTACACAGCCCCCTGCACCTCTGGGCCCCTTTACATTACACAGCACCCTGCACCTCTGGGCCCCTTTACATTAGGCTGCACCTCTGAACAGTGCAGACCACTCCCTACAGTGCAGACCCCCTCCCTCTACAATACAGAACACCCCCTCCCCAATACAGACCCAACAACAATACAGAGCCCCCTACCCTACAATACAGAACACCCCCCTATACAGTTACCACCCCCTACCCTACAATACAGAACCCCCCCTCATATACAGAACCCCCCCATCCTACAATACAGACACCCCCTCATATACAGAACCCCCTATCCTACAATACAGAACCCCCCTCATATACAGAACCCCCCTATCCTACAATACAGAACCCCCCTATCCTACAATACAGAACCCCGCCCTATCCTACAATACAAAACACCCCCCCATACAGAACCCCCCCATACAGAACATTCCCCCGCATTCACAGTACACCCCCCCTATACAGAACGCCCCCCCCCACAAACAGAACCCCCCTCATATACAAAACACACCCCCCATACAGAACCCCCCTCATATACAGAACACCCCCCCACCATACAGAACTCCCCCCCCTTACAATAGTGCAGACAACCCCCTTGCCTTCAGACCTGTAATGCTGATCACTCAGCACACCGCGTGTGTGTTAAACAGAGAGCAGAGCACTTGTACGGGGGAGGAGGGGGAGGCGGCCGCAGCTTCGCGCTGCTGGGCTGTGTGACAGCCGATAGTTTCAGAGCCGCGGCGCTGCACTGCCACGGAGAAGGGGATCATTGCGGCTGGCCCGGGTATCACTCGGGCACGGCTCGCACCCCCCTCGAAAAGCAAGGCTGTGTGACAGTGTGTCACTCGCGATTACCTCACCTGGTATGCCGCTCGCGCCATGCTTTAGTCGCGGAGGGGGGGTGTCGGCCTGACAACCCTCCCAGTGTGTGGCACCCGGTGCGGTACGCCCCCCCCCGGCCCCTGGTTAGTCCGCCATTGATGTAGACAACTGTGGCCGCTTAGTAATGACAGGCTAAAAGGAACCGTCACTGTTCATGTGAATCCAAGCATCAACCTGCAGTTAGGATTAATGAGCTTCTGTCTGCATCCAGGGTTTCTCATCCTCCCTTAACCACAGTAACTTCTTGATGTGCAAATTCTTGCCACCAGAATCCATTCCATGCACTTAAAGTGGATGTAAACCCAATTTATGAAATTTAAGCTGGACACATATATCTGCAGTATTAAGTCCTGTAGCTCTCTCCTGAACTGTTCCTCTGTTCTTAGTCTGATAACTCCTGACAAATTCTCTGACATATCAGATAAAAGCAGCTTGACATTTCTGTTAGGGGAGGTTGCTAAAATAGATTAGCAGGGAGCTGGCCCTGTTGTAAAACACCTTTTGATGCCGCGTACACACGATCGTTTTTCGGCATGAAAAAAAAAACGTTGTTTTTCAGCATGTAGAAAAAACAAAGTTTTTCCAACTTCATCATTAAAAACGACATTGCCCGCACACCATCGTTTAAAAAAAAATTATGAGCAAAGCGTGGTGACGTACAACACGTACGATGGCACTCTAAAGGGGAAGTTCCATTCAAGCTCCTGTCTCATAACTTGCTTCTGAGCATGCGCGGGTTTAAAACGTCGCTTTTAACGTTGTTTTAGCCCACACACGATAATTTTTTACATTATTTGTTGTTGTTTTTCAGAAGATGAAAAACGATGTGAAGCCCACACACACGATCATTTTAAATGACGTTTTTAAAAACGTTTTTTTTTTTTCATGCCGAAAAATGGTCGTGTGTACGCGGCATGAGAGTCTCTGCCTATGATGAGAGGGGTGTGTGCCTTTCCTCCAATCAGCAATTTTAGCTATCTTGGCTGTATGCTCAGATATCACACTCCGTTAAACTCCCTGGCGGTATGATTCTTTCAGATTTTAGGTGCTTAGGTGCAAGGAAATTTGGCGTTTTATACTGTAGGCCTGTAATTCTTAGGAATAACTTGCTTAAATCTAACCAAACAAGAGTCTAGTAGGCATCCCGGGTATGACAATTAAAATAAAAAAAATTATAAATTATAATATAATAAATAATTATAATAAAAATGATTCAATAATGTAATCAACTCAAAATCACTGAAATGTGCTCAGTTGCAGAATTGTCGCTGTCATTATTTATTTTATTTTATTTTTTTATGACGAATTTCTCCACAAATCGCTCTCGCTCAATTCTGCAAGTGATTACGATTTATTATCGCTGTTTTCTAGCTGCTCTAAAACCATTTTTGACATAAAGGGACACTTTTGGTTGCTATGGACAATCTCCAGTTTGCAGGGAGAAAGAACAGTTTTTATTATATAAAAGAACATGTAGTGCACAGGGCAGACCACTAGGGACAAGCGGGGTGTGTATTTTTTACATACAGTACTGTAATCTATAAGATTACTGTATGTAATGTGTTTGTTTACATTTTTGAATATGGCGCCGTTCTCCGCCCCCGTGCGTCGTAACGTCGCAGAGAACGGAGCTCGGCGACACACAGAGGCACTGTGTGAATCTAGTGAGCACCCGCTCGCTCACACAGCGCGGATGCATCGCTGGATCCAGGGACAACACTGCCTGTGGATTCAGCGAGGCGAGCCCGAGTCTGAATCGGGGTTACCGATCGCAGCACAGAAACTTAACTCCGAGTCAGACTCGAATACCGCCAGGGGGGTTAAACAGGAAGAGAACATTTCCTAACACAATCTGAACTTTCTAAACAGTATATACATGTGAAGACCGCAAATATGGATGTAAAACCTATGAGGCTGTTTACTTTACTGGGTGTATGGAGGGTTTACATCCACTTTAATCTTAATCTGCTTTACTTTGTGTCTTTGGTACATTGGCTGTGGCTCCTGCCATAGACTATGAACTTCTGTAGAACATACATTACTTAAAGTTTTTGAAAACCCAACTTATTTGTTTATTATTTTGCAGTTAAATACATTAATCACTTTTTAATATACTCACTACGTGGTACACTGTCAGGTCTAGTTTTATTTTTATATGTATATCGGTATATACAGTATAGCTTATAGGATGAAGAGCCTAATACAAGATAACAGTACAGCAGTCATTGAAGTGTAGGGAAACGGCATTCTTGCTTTATAAACATGTTGTATTTGTATTGCAGGGGATAGAGGATCACAATCTCGTGGCTGGTCATCTTGCCATGTTCACTAATGATTTCAACTTGGCACAGGACCTGTACCTAGCTTCCAGCAGTCCTATATGTGCGCTTGAAGTAAGTTCAATACTGAATGTGTGTTGAAGAGTCTCAGTCTCTAAAACCAAACCTGCCCCAGGTATAAATTGCTGGCACATGAAGGGGCACAAAAAGCCTTGAGTCATGGCTTAATGCCAGGCTGTTCTGACTCGGACCCGCCAGGTATTGTCAGAACTTGCTGTTAAGTCCAGCCCCCAGATTTCTATTGGTCCATTGCTTTTTGTGTTGTGTGGGCGGAGCCTGGTCCCTTGCCTAAGTGTGTAAAGCTGACCAGGATTTTAGCATTGAGACCTTTTCTGTTTGCATACAAGTCTTCATGTATAACACCCATGTGTGTCGACTTTAGGTAAGACGAGACTTGCAGCATTGGGATAGCGCCTTACAACTTGCAAAACGCCTGGCTCCCAACCAGATACCATTTATATCAAAGGAATACGCCATACAGCTGGAATTCACGTGAGTCGTCCTCTTGGATTATTTCCTTTATAGTAAACTTTCTAATCAAAAATATTTTTTGCTTAACAATGGGGTATTTTCAGGTAATATGGGCTGATTTGTATATATAGAATACATCAGAATGGCACTTTTTTAGTTATTTCATTCAGCCCTCTGTACTGGATAATATACCTATATACGGTAAATACAGGTCATTCTCAAAAAATTAGCATATTGTGATAAAGTTCATTATTTTCTGTAATGTACTGATAAACATTATACTTTCATATATTTTAGATTAATTACACACAACTGAAGTAGTTCAAGCCTTTTTTTTTTGTTTTAATATTGATGATTTTGGCATACAGCTCATGAAAACCCAAAATTCCTATCTCAAAAAATTAGCATATCATGAAAAGGTTCTCTAAACAAGCTCTTAACCTAATCATCTCAATCAACTAATTAACTCTAAACACCTGCAAAAGATTCCTGAGACTTTTAAAAACTCCCAGCCTGGTTCATTACTCCAAACCGCAATCATGGGTAAGACTGCCGACCTGAAGCCCCATACCATTATGCAGGTTATGGACCTGGCCCCTCTTTGCGATTCGGCACTGCGTTGATTTAACTGACAATTGCGCGGTTGTGCGACATGGCTCCCAAACAAAATTGGCGTTCTTTTTTTTCCCACAAATAGAGATTTTTTTTGGTGGTATTTTATCACCTCTGCGTTTTTTTTTTTTTTTTTTACGCTATAAACAAAAATAGAGCGACAATTAAAAAAAAAATATATATATATATATATATTTTTTTTTTTTTTACTTTTTGCTATAATAAATATCCCCAAAAAAATAAAATAATATATAAAAAAAAATGTTTTTTCCTCAGTTTAAGCCGATATGTATTCTTCTACATATTTTTGGTAAAAAAAATCGCAATATTTCTACTGTTACATGCCAATGACATCCCCACACGTGTGTATAAAAAATCAATTATTAGACACCTTCTGGATGCCGCTAAGGCCTGCATCCCCATCTGCTGGAAATCCTCAGACCCACCGACTGTAGCAATGTGGCTACGGAAAGTGGATGACATAAATAGGATGGAAGATCTGATTCTTACGGGCCTAGACAGACAGGAAGCTCATATACAAACATGGCAGCTGTGGAACATCTACACCTATTCAGATGAAGGACAAAGTCTTAGAGACCCGACCCGACCCCAGGGGTCTGCCCCCCCTGCCCTTATTGGCTTAGGAGCTGATGTACCGGACCAAGCTCAACGCAGATAGAGCCATCAGACATATGAATCCATGCTCGCGGGTACTCCCCTCCCCTTACATACCCCCCCAACCGGGACTTTCCCCCACGGGGTGGTTGCATTTCCTGTCTCCCCAGGCTACGTCTGAGGAGTTACTACTATCTACTGTCCATCTTCTCTTTTCACTCTTGATACCTTTCAGAATATTAGGAAAAGGTGAGCGGATCCGCGGATCCCTGGTTGCATGCCACATCCCATGGGTCATTGAGTCTTACCATTGCAGTGTTTGCTGTGTATTGCCCGTAAGGGCTAGTAGCTTAACGATATGCGATGACCTATGGGATAACCTATTCGTCCTTAATAACAGTATATTTATGACTGAATTGTGTCTGTATATGCATCTCTGGATAACACTGTTTTTGAATGTTGCTGTGATCCGTGTGGAACGCTCTTTGTTGTGTGTAAATAAAGAATTTTGAAAAAAAAAAATTATTGATTGGTTTGCACAAAAGTTATAGCGTTTACAAAATAGGGGATAGTTTTATGGCATTTTTATTAATACATTTTTTTTACTAGTAATGGCGGCAATCAGTGTTTTTTTTTTCATGACTGCTGCATTATGGCAGACACATCGGACATTTTTGGGACCATTGTAATTTTCACAGCGAAAGTGCTATAAAAATGCACATATTACTGTGAAAATGACACTGGCAGTGATGCGGTTAACCACTAGTGGGTGCTGTAGGGGTTAAGTGTGACCTCATGTGTGTTTCTAACTGTAGGGGGCGTGGCTGTACATGGTGACGTCACTGATCGTCGTTCCCTATGACAGGGAACAGACGATCAGTGACACTGCCATGGAGAAGAACGGGGAAGGTGTGTTTACACCAATGGACTGTTTTCATCGGACAAACCGATCGCGTGTGGGCTCCATCGGTTTGTTTTTCATCGGTGAATAAAAATAGAACATGTTTTAAATTTTTCCTATGGATAAAAACCAATAGAAAAAACAATCGTCTGTGTGGAAGTCCATTGGTCAAAAATTCGACGCATGCTCATAATCAAGTCAACGCATGCTCGGAAGCATTGAACTTCGTTTTTTTCAGCACGTCGAATTTTTGACTGATGGAGTGTAGGCAGGCAAGACTGATGAAAGTCAGCTTCATCGGATATCCGGCTAAAAAATTCATCGGATTAGATTCCATCAGATATCCGGTCATGTGTACGAGGCTTAAGAGTTGCAGGTATTCTAAACCCTGAGAGCGCATGTTCAGTTTCTTCCACAAAATGTATGATTAGTAATAATTCCCATCTATTATGAAGTGTAACTAATCAATAGTCACAGTAATTACTGTGCTGACTAGCATAATAGAAATTCCAAAAAATACCGCATTTATCGGGGTATTGCGCGCACCGTCGTATAGCGCGCACCGTCGTATAGCGCGCACTTTAGTATAGCGCGCACCCCCAACCTAGAAGGGAAAATCCTGAAAAAAAAAGAATATACTTACAGTTTAGATGCCCCTCGTCGGTGTCTTGCCCGGCGCCCATCGGCGGCCTTGTCCGGTCCGGCGTCCGTCTGCGGCCTCGAAGGTGTCCTCCCCGCTTCTCCCGCGCTGTCTCCGAGTCGAATCCCCGCTTCCCGCGCTTAGTTTGAACGCCACCGCCGACATATACCAAGCGCAGTACATTCGGACACGCTCGGCTTCTCATGCATAGAAGCTAGGAGCGTGACCGTGAGTGAAGCCGAGCCTGGCCGAATGTACCTGAGTGTACTGCGCTCGGTATATGTTGGTGGAGGCGTTCAAGGTAAGCTGGTATCGGCGTATATCGCGCACATACGATTTCCCCCTTATTTTAAGGGGGAAAAAGTGCGCGGTATACACAGATAAATACGGTAATAATTTGATTCTGTATATTTACCTTTTCTATGCCCCTTTCCCGTTCTAATAATGGCAGATCATTGTGTTAATGTTTGGTCATTTCTATATTGTAATGTGTAATACCTGAATATTTATGTTGCAGAGGTGACTATGTCAATGCACTTGCACATTATGAGAAAGGGATGACTGGAGACAGCAAGGTACGTTTTATTTACGATGAATAATTAGGTATTATGAGCCCTAATGGAAGACAGATACATTCACATGGGCGATGGCATATGAATAGTTTGATAGTTTGCTGGCAATAATCTACTGCCCGCTGCTATTAGGTCATTTGAATGGAGCCTAAAATCTCCTAGAAAAGCAAGGGTAGTTTTAAAGCAAAAACTATACAAAGAAATTAACGTTATAAATGTTGTTTCCAAACAGTGAACTGTTTCTGCTGTTAAGCCATCTGGTAGATGGTCTGCTGGGTCTGCTTGATCACCAATATGCAGGAAAAATTAGAGACTTGGCAATAAAAATGGCTATAAAGAAGAGAGTATATGCCATTGTTTAGGTCTGATGTATTAATAATGGAACTCAGAATTGGACTGCTAAATCAACCAGTCAATATGAAAGTTACCGTAAAGAGACTCTGGGGGTTATCTACGAAAGGAAAATCCACTTTGCACTGAAAGTGTACTTGGAAGTGCAGTCGCTGTAGATCTGACGGGTAAATCTGAAATGAGGGGAAGCTCTGCTGATTTTGTCATCCAATCATGTGCAAGCTAAAATGCCATTTTTTATTTTCCTTTCATGTCCCCCTCAGATCTACAGTAGTGCATTTGTAGTGTAAAGTGGATTTGCCTTTTGTAAATAACTTTCTCTGTATTTTTTTATAAGCAGCAGAAGGCATATGTCCTAGAATATGTCCAATGGTGACTTTCAAGCCTGTAAATCTGGAGTGCTTTATCATATGAACCAGGGGTCTCCAAACTTTTGAAACAAAAGGCCAATTTAGACTTTAGGAGGGCCGGACTAGGGCCATTGGGAGTAGAAAATGTCCAGTGGGAGTAAACAATACCATATCTTTGGTGTCAGTGGGAGGACTAGTGCCCCATTGTTGGTGTCAATAGTTGGAATACCCTTTTGGATAGTGTAATTTGGATGAATAGTGGTCTATTGGTGGCTTCAGTAACAAGAATGATTCCCCATTGTTGGTGTCAGTGGGAGGAATAGTCCCCCAGGGGGCCGGACAAAGGCAAGCAAAGGGCCACAGTTTGGAGACCCCTGATATAAACAATGACTTGCATTAGGAAATGAACAAGCACTTTCACTAAATGTCAGGTCAAATCCGGAGTAGTCTAGAGTCTTTGTTGAAAGGCAAAATGGTGCCAGTACCTGGCCCATGCATGGTAGCAGCAGAAAGATAATAACATTGTGTTGCTACTATGCATGCATGGTAGCATTGGTGTTTAAATGTAAGCCACCACCATTCCCAACAGCCATGCCCAGTGGGAGGCAAATCCAGAATGGTCGTTGTAGCAGATTATTCTGTCTTGCAATAGAACATGACATTCTTATTTCTGGCTCTGTCATTTCATACCACATCCCTACTCCCCAACTTCTGCTGGGGCTTACAAATGCACTGTAATCTCCGGCCTTGCAGCTCACACTGATAATTACCCCCCCAACACACAACCTCTGCTGCTAGTCAGTAGGCCTGCATCTGGTGTTATAGCTGACAGCTACTCGTGGAGGAGCCTCCAACCATCCAGCCCTCCTTTCATCACCACTGCTCCACCAACCTGCCACCACTATGCCTGCTCTCCCAATGATAATGATAAAATATGCACTCACCAAAATACATTACCCTGTCCCTTTTATGAAATGTATTTTAACTAGCTAAAAGTGATCACAAAGTAATAAAAATACATTTACAGTTTCAAGAACATGATGAAACGTGCCTTGCTGGAGTGGCTCGTATGTCGATCCGAATGGGAGACATCCGACGTGGAGTCAACCAGGCTATCAAACACCCCAGCAGGTTGCTGAAGAAAGATTGTGGAGCCATTCTGGAAAGTATGAAGGTATGTTTTCTGTTTGACTATTACATGGTTAGGCCACTCAATAGTATTATTTTATTCATAGAAGAAGTCTAATGGGCCCAATCAGCCTCTGGTTTCTTATCAATTTGATTACTCAAAAGGCAGGAACACCTCACTATAGTTCCTGGTTCTGTTCCTATCCAGCTTAAGCTGGCCATACACTATACCATTTTCTCATTCAATTTTGTTTAGATTGACCTTCAACTGTGTAAAGGGCCTGTCTGATTGCATACATTGAAAGTGTTTAGATTTGACCTAATTTTATATGGTTTTGGTAAATTCAAAGGAAAGTCGTACAAGGAATTTGTATAATGTATGGCCAGTCTTTGAGTCAATCTCATTCTGATAAAACAGGATTGATCCTAAATCTGGTCATATATTGTCAGATTTCTCTCATTCGACCTTGCAATCTCAATTTGAGAAATGTATCGATTTTCCTTATCCATGCTAAAAGGAGTACATGAACAGTGCTGTCTGGCTGGATGCATGCATTGTTCTACAAACAATTTTCCGCCCAGCGTCTTTAGTTTTCACATTAATGGCAGGCGGGTGAGTGTCAGCAGGGTTCTCCATGGAGCAAATTTCAGACGGTTCATCGGGAAGAAAAGATGTGCTGACTGTACACAGAACAAATATGGGAGTTTTTTTGTATTCTCCACAATGTAAAATTATTGTATTTATTGGCGTATAACACTCACTTTTTTACCCTGAAAATGGAGGGTAAACTGTGCCTGCGTATTATATGCAGGGGGTCGTGGAAAGTATTTTTTCCTGAAACTTCCCTCTTAAAGTTAGGGTGCGTGTTATACGCCGATAAATACAGTAATAAAAAGTATAACAGAAAAAGTTGGGATTCTTTCAGAAGTGCACTGGCCGGTTTGCAGAACTGGAATACAGAAGCACAGAACTCATTGAGAAGAGATACGAGAACTCCTTAAATGATGTCATTTTCCAGCATCTCCAAAAACTGAAATAATGGTGCACTAATTATTTTATCTGCTTATGCTTTTCCCTTTCATTTCCAATACAGCAATTTTCAGAAGCAGCCCAGCTGTATGAGAAGGGCCAATACTATGACAAAGCAGCCTCTGTGTACATCCGATGTAAAAACTGGTAAGAAGTCTACAGCAAGTAATAATATATCTAAATTGACAACCAAATTTCATAATGGAACAATTATGAAACGACTTCCTTTTATTGGGGTCTCTCACCTTAAAACTGCCAGATACATTCCTCAGCCAATTACAATCTGCCAGTGGAAAGGCAATAATCTCTCTCAGAGAATGATGGGTGGGGCTATGGGGGTCAATTCACTAAGAGTTAAATAACAGCTGATAAAATGCGGTAAAATAGCACATGCTGTAACATTTGTGCAAGTGTTCAATCCAGTAAGAATTTTACGTTAAATACTGAATGCGGTATTTGTTTGATTTTGGTGTTCCTCTTAAAATCTATACCAGACCCGAAAAACAATGTTGTTTTTTTTTTGTTTTGTTTTTATTTGTTGACTGACTTTTTTTTTTTTTTTTACGCTCAGCTGTCGGTGGCAGTCATCCATTGTTGCCTGCTCCTTAGCAACCAGCTAATTCTCAAAAACCAGCGGGGTCCTTCCCGACCACCACACAGTTTTTTGAGAAATACTGCATAAGATACCACCAGCTAAACCCTGGTGGTAAATATTGCATGCTTTTTTTACTCTCTGGTCTGTTTGTGAATTTGACTTAAGATGTTTTTACGCTATATTTACTGGCACATTTTAAATTTTCCGGTAAATACCAGATAAACGTTTATATATTTTTATGGATGAAAAAAAAAATACTTTATTTACCGCATGTAATAGTTTATGCAAATAAGTAATCTGATACCTTTATCGCATGTGGTTACGTTTAGTGAATTGACCCCTGTATGCTCATCCTCAGATGTATCAGTACACGCTTACAAGTTGAAGACTCTCCCTGTGCAAGCACTTGCATCTTTCAGAGGTATACAATATTACCCTCTTGTAACACAGGAAAAAACAATTCCAAACACTGGGGTTGATTTACCAAGGCCCCTTTCATACTGAGGAGTTTTTCAGGCGGTTTAGCGCTAAAAATAGCGCCCAAATACTGCCTGAAAAACTCCTTTCCTGCAGTCTCAATGTGAAAGCCCGAGGGCTTTCACACTGAGGCAATGCGCTGGTGGGACCGCTCCAAAAGCCCTGCCAGCAGCATCTTTGGAGTGGTAAGAGGAGCGGTGTGTTTACTGCTCCTTCCCATTGAAAGCAATGGGCACCGCGGTAATACCGCCGGCAATGCGCCTCTGCAGAGGTACATTGCCGGCGGTATTAACCCTTTTCCGGCCATTAGCGGGGGTTAATGCCGCACCGCTAGCGGCCGAATACCACCGCAATTCCACGGCAGTTCCAACGCTATAGCGCCGCAAAAAATAGCCGCGCTGTACCGCCACCGCACATCGAGCCCCAGTGTGAAAGGGGCCTAAAGCTGGTGCACTCAGAATCTGGTGCAGCTGTGCATGGTATCCAAACAGCTTCTACCTTCAGCTTGCTGAATTTAGCTTTGGCAGTAAAACCTGGAAGCACTCTCTTGCACTCTTTGCAGATAAAACAGTGATGATTGGTTATATTTAGTAATAGAAGTCACTCATATTATATCATTTCACTGCTTGTAGTTCTGGTTGAACATTCAGTACATCTAGGTGTATGACACTTTTATAGAATGGCATAATTGTGAACTTTTTTTGCTTGTTTCAGGGCAAAAGTTGGAGAGCTTCTTGCTAATGTCACTTCACCCAAGATCCATTTACAGTACGCAAAAGCCAAGGAAGCTGACGGCAAGTGAGTTGTTCTAAGAACTTTAATTGCTTCAATTAACCACTTAAGACCCGGACCAATACGCTGGTAAATGACCCAAGGTGTTTTTGCGATTCGGCACTGCGTCGCTTTAACAGACAATTGCGCGGTCGTGCGACGTGGCTCCCAAACAAAATTTGCGTCCTTTTCTTCCCACAAATAGAGCTTTCTTTTGGTGGTATTTGATCACCTCTGCGATTTTTTATTTTTTGCGCTATATACAAAAATAGAGCGACATTTTTGAAAAAAAAAACACTATTTTTTACTTTTTGTTAAAAAAAAATCAAATAAACTATATTTTAGTCAAACATTTAGGCCAAAATGTATTTAGCCACATGTCTTTAGTAAAAAAAAAAATCGCAATAAAAAAAATAGCTACCTAGCGGGAACAGCGACACTAATACAGCGATCAGAAAAATGATCGCTTAGTGACGCTGGCAATAGGGAGTGAAAGGGTTAACTAGGGCGGTGATCAGGGGGTTAAAACTTTATTAGGGGGGGTGGGGGGGCTATCCTGAACCTAACACTAACTGATTTTACACTGCCTGTCACACTGACACTAAATGCAGTGATTAGATCACTGCATTCAGTGACAATGTGACAGGGGGGTGGGGGGGGCGATCACAAGGGGTTAATGTGCCTATGTGAGTGTGTGTCAGTGTTGTGTTGGTGCACACTTACTTGTGATGTCTTCTCTCATCAGCAGCGGTGGGAAACACCGCTGCGATGAGAGGTGACATCATTTCCTCCTTCCTGTGTAAACACAGGAGGAGGAAGTTACACGAAGGGGGAGCGCTCCCATTGGCTGGGAGCGATCGCGGGGGGGCGGGTAAACGCCGACATCCGCCCGCTCGTCCCGGATCGCTCCCGGAGCCAGGGGGACCCCCGCACGCCGCGGAGGGGGTCCCGATGGGACCCCCGAACCGCACTTAGGCGGGGACGTAAATTTACGCCCTTGTGCCTGTACGAGCCATTCTGTGGCCGTATATGTGCGTGCGGGGGTCCTTAAGTGGTTAAAATGTAAAGGGGCAGGGGGGGCAGAGACTGCTGCTGAGCTGAGTTTCACTCTGTGTATGTCTGGGCTCAGTGAGAAATGTCTATGGGAAGGATATGGGCAGTGTTTAACATGCAGTTTGTGTGAAAGGAGGGTGTGACTGTAGGCTAAAGAGTTATTGCTAGAGCAGTGTGAGAGTGTGTGCTGGAGGAGGAATTTGGGCAAAGTCCAGTGTGTGCTTTGTGTGCTGGAGGTGGGTTCTCACTGGGAAAAGACCAATGTGTGTGTCCTGATGGAGGGATACAAAAGGGAATGTCCAGTCTGTGTGTGCTGGAGGTGGGATCTCACCAGGAAAAGACCAATGTGTGTGTCCTGGGTGAGCGATATAAGGGAATGGCCAGTCTGTGTGTGCTATAGATGGGATCTCGCTAGGAAAAGACCAATGTGTGTGTCCTGGGGAGGGATACAAGGGAATGTCCAGTCTGTGTGTGCTGGAGGTGGGATCTCACTGGGGAAAGACCTGTGTGTGTATCCTGGGGAGGGATACAAGGGAATGTCCAGTCTGTGTGTGCTGGAGGTGGGATCTCGCTAGGAAAAGACCAATGTGTGTGTCCTGGGCGAGCGATATAAGGGAATGGCCAGTCTGTGTGTGCTGGTGGTGGGATCTCACTGGGGAAAGACCTGTGTGTGTGTCCTGGGGAGGGATACAAGGGAATGTCCAGTCTGTGTGTGCTGGAGGTGGGATCTCACCAGGAAAAGACCAATGTGTGTGTCCTGGGTGAGCGATATAAGGGAATGGCCAGTCTGTGTGTGCTATAGATGGGATCTCGCTAGGAAAAGACCAATGTGTGTGTCCTGGGGAGGGATACAAGGGAATGTCCAGTCTGTGTGTGCTGGAGGTGGGATCTCACTGGGGAAAGACCTGTGTGTGTGTCCTGGGGAGGGATACAAGGGAATGTCCAGTCTGTGTGTGCTGGAGGTGGGATCTCGCTAGGAAAAGACCAATGTGTGTGTCCTGGGCGAGCGATATAAGGGAATGGCCAGTCTGTGTGTGCTGGTGGTGGGATCTCACTGGGGAAAGACCTGTGTGTGTGTCCTGGGGAGGGATACAAGGGAATTTCCAGTCTGTATGTGCTGGAGGTGGGATCTCACTGGGGAAAGACCTGTGTGTGTGTCCTGGGGAGGGATACAAGGGAATGTCCAGTCTGTGTGTGCTGGAGGTGGGATCTCGCTAGGAAAAGACCAATGTGTGTGTCCTGGGGAGGGATACAAGGGAATTTCCAGTCTGTGTGTGCTGGAGGTGGGATCTCACTGGGGAAAGACCAATGTGTGTGTCCTGGGGAGGGATACAAGGGAATTTCCAGTCTGTGTGTGCTGGAGGTGGGATCTCACTGGGGAAAGACCAATGTGTGTGTCCTGGGGAGGGATACAAGGGAATGTCCAGTCTGTGTGTGCTGGAGGTGGGATCTCACTGGAAAAAGACCTGTGTGTGTTTGTGTGTCCTGATGAAGGGAAACAAGGGAATGGCTAGTCTATGTGTGCTGGAGGTGAAATTTCACTGGAGAAAGACCAGTTTGTATGATGGAGATGTGATGTCACTGGGAAAGGACCAGGAAGAGGCTAATTTTCACAGTGGCAAGATGTAAGTATAACATAGAACTTAAAGCGGGGGTTCCATCGATTATTATTTTTTTATATTATTATTATTGTGCCCCTCTTACCTTCCATAACTCGCAGCCTGTGTGTCCCACTGTTTTCGCCGTCAGCATGATCTTTTAGCTCCAAAAGATATTTTATATAATGTGGTCCAGGCAGTTGTCATTTTTAATTAGGGCACGCTGGGCACGTTGAAGCCCAGCAGTATTCATTTCCGGGATACGGTGAATGCTGGCGTCCCAGCATTCACCGCTGTATCCCGCGCATGTGCTGTGCTGTGCTGGCGGTGATGTAATTTAGAATCCTTCTCCGCCTCCGCCCGCCCACTCGAGCCTATGAGTTTCACGGACCGAAAAAGCATCTGCGCATGCGCAGCGCATGCGCCGTGGACCCGCGATCAGCTGTGCTCTGACGTACGAGCATCGGAAGTGACGCGGGTCCGATTTCTGCACCGCCGAAATATCGCGGGATTTGATCAGAGAGCGTCACCTGGGAACGTCAGGACTGATTCCCAGGAGACAGCGCCGTCAGGGAAAAGCGATAGGCACGCCCATTTCCCCGCGTTGGAAAATGATTGACAGGCCGCAATGAAACAAAAAAAAAGGTAAGCCTTAAGCAAAAATAAATAAAAACCCACAGATTTGTTATGTTGAATGGAAGGCAGTTTTATTAATATTAAGTGAGAAATTAGGGTGAACCTCCACTTTAATATAATGATAGGATAAATATGGAAAGATTGTTAGGACTATTTTTTCAAATGTTCTGTCCATAACTATCTAAAAAGAAAAACTGACATTTTTTAAAGTCCTATGACTGGTGAAGATCATGATAATTTCAACAATCTGGTAATAGGAGTATGGGAAAATACTGGGAAATTAATCAGGAGTCTGTAATCTTAAAAAGGTTAAAGTGGTTGTAAACCTCAGACATGAAATATGAACAAAGCATTACCCTCTATAGCATGGGTCTTCAAACTACGGCCCTCCAGTTGTTCAGGAACTACAATTCCCATCATGCCTAGTGATGTCTGTGAATGTCAGTGTGCTACAATGCCTCATGGGATGTGTAGTTCCACAACAGCTGGAGGGCCATAGTTTGAGGATGCCTGTTCTATAGTGTGTACTTGTCTCAAATTAAGTGGTTGTAAACCTAGATTTAAAAAAAAAAAAAAACACTTGTAAGATAAAGGCATAATGAGCTAGTATGCGTAGCATACTAGCTCATTATGAAATACTTGTCTAATGCCGCGTACACACGATCAGATTTTCAGTCAAGAAAAACCTTGGATGGTTTTTCCGACGGAATTCTGCTCAAGCTTGGCTTGCATACACACGGTGAACTTCTCTGAACTTTCGTCCGTCAAGAACGTGGTGGCGTACAACACTATGACGAGCCGAGAAAATTAAGTTCAATGCTTCCGAGCATGCGCCAAATTGTTTCCGAGCATGCGTCGAATTTGCACGTCAGAATTACTACAGGCGATCCGATTTTCCGATAGGAATTTTTTCCGTCTAAAATTTGAGAACCAGCTCTCAATCTTTTGTTGGCAAAAATTTAGACGGCAAAAGTCTGAGGGAGCATACACACTGGAATTTCCGTTCAAAAGCTCACATCAGACTTTTGCTGTTGGAATTTCCGATTGTACAGGGCATTAGAACGATGCTATTGCAGCAGTTCCGGCACACCAATGTGACCAGCGACATGTCGTCCCAGAGTTATTTTCCGGTTTGCAGGCTGAGGCGTTGTGATTGGCCAGAGCCGCAATGACATCACTCCCGAGCATGCGTGCTGCAGCCGCCAGTGATGGCACAACAGCCGCCAGTGATGGCACAAGAAACGGCACGAGTGAGGCGTTTTTTCAGTGTGCATGAGCCGATTACGCCAGCACATGCACACTGAAAAAACGCTTTGCTCATGCCGTTCCTTCAGCTGTTGTGCCATCACTGGTGGCTGCCCCACACATCCTCGGGAGTAATGTCATTTCGGCTCTGGCCAATCACAACGCCTCAGCCTGCAAACCGGAAAATAACTCTGAGACGACATGTTACATTTAGGAGAAATTCATGGTACCTACAGGTAAGCCTTATTATAGGCTTACCTGTAGGTAGAGGTGGTTATGCAGGGTTTACAATCACTTTAAAGGGGTGTTCCAGCCCTTTTTTAATGTTTATTAAAAGTCAGCAGCTTCAAAAAGTGTAGCTGCTGGCTTTTAATAAACAGACACTTACCTTGTCCATGGTTCCAGCGACGCGCCAGCTGGGGTTTTTGCTCCTCTCCCCCCCTCCCCGGCCGGCGTCTGCATTACAACTGTGGGCACCCGGCCGTGACAGCCTTCGGCTTCACGGCCATGCACCCACTGCGCATGCGCGATCGGCACTGCGCATGCGCGGACAGCGCTACGCCGTCCCATTGGACAGGCGATCACCTGGGACCTGGACGTGTCCCAGGTAAACGCCTACAGGGACGGGCTGAAGTTAGGCGATTAAGCTTAATTGCCTAACCAGCCTCTCGGCGGAAGGAGGAAGTGGGACAGGAAGTCCCACTCCTCCTGAAGCCCCCACTCCCCCCCCCCCCCGAAAAATGACATGCCAAATGTGGCATGTATGGGGGTGAGGAGTGGGATAAGCAGAAGTTCCATTTTGGGTGGAACTCCGCTTTAAGTGTAATTTCTGTCTCCTGCATCGCTCCTCTACTATCAGTATGAATCACTTCTGACAAGTTTTCCTGACACCAAGAGAAAATGGTGAGAGGGAAGGGAGCTTCAGCTGCTTAACAGCCTCAGCTCTGTCCCTGTGAGCTATGTGAAGAGGTATATGTCTCTTCCCTCCAATCAGCTCTCAGAGCTCTCCTCACTGAACTCTGCAGAGTGTAACTTCAGCTCCCAGGCCTTTTTTCTGAAATCTCAGACAAGCTGTGTAATTCAGCACTTTGGATGTAGAGAAGAGAAGACTGCTGATAAACAGGTACAACTTATGTAGGAAGGTTTGTTTTCAGCTCTGTATATCTCCTGAGGCCAGTCACTTCACTGGGCACATTTAAGGACTTTAAGAACCCCTGAGTTGAATAGTGGATATTAATATTGTGCCAAGAATATTTAACCATTGGGATATATAAGAACAAAGAACTTTTGCCAGCAATCATGCAAGACTAAATATAGTTTTTATGGTGGAGATGGTCGAAATTTAAAGGATCTTAATATTTTTTTCTGCTGTTAAGTCTAGTGTTCTGAGCTGTTCTTTCCTTACCTCCAGGTACAAAGATGCCGCTTTAGCTTATGAGAATGCCAAGGACTGGGATAATGTCATTCGCATTTACCTGGACCACCTAAACAATCCCGAAAAGGCTGTTGCCATTGTCAAAGAGACGCAATCACTGGAGGGAGCCAAGATGGTAGCCAGGTGATTTTTAATTTTTTTTTCGTCTCTGTGGAGTTTGGGGGAAAAAAATGGAAATAATATTCCCTAAATGGTTATAAGCTCCAAACTGAAAAAGTTCAGTAATATTAGGAACAGCCTTTTGTTAGATTGATGATCATTAGTAATGTTTCTCTAATTGTCATGATATAAGAGACGTGTTTGGTTTGTAGGTTCTTTCTCCGTCTTGGAGATTATGGATCAGCAATCCAGTTCCTCGTTCTGTCCAAATGTAACAATGAAGCGTTCCAGCTTGCCCAGCAACACAACCAGATGGAGATCTATGCCGATGTTATAGGTAAATACTGACACATGCAATGTACTGAAAGACTTCTATACTTCTTTAACCACTTAAGACCCGGACCAAAATGCAGGTAAATGAGCAGGCCCCTTTTTGCGATTCGGCACTGCGTCGCTTTAACAGACAATTGCGCGGTCGTGCGACGTGGCTCCCAAACAAAATGTGCGTCCTTTTCTTCCCACAAATAGAGCTTTCTTTTGGTGGTATTTGATCGTCTCTGCGATTTTTATTTTTTGCGCTATATACAAAAATAGAGCGACATTTTTGAAAAAAAATCAATATTTTTACTTTTTGTTATAAGAAAAATCAAATAAACACAATTTTAGTCAAACATGTAGGCCAAAATGTATTTAGCCACATGTCTTTAATAAAAAAAAAATAGCTACCTAGCGGGAACAACGACACTAATACAGCGATCAGAAAAATGATCGCTTAGTGATGCTGGCAATAAGGAGTGAAAGGGTTAACTAGGGTGGCGATCAAGGGGCTAAAACTTTATTAGGGGGGGTACGGGGGCTACCCTGGACCTAACACTAACTGACTGTCACACTGACTGCAGTGATCATACATATAATCACTGCATTCAGTGACACTGTGACAGGGGGGAGGGGGTGGGGGGGGCGTCGATCGGGGGGGTTAAATGTTCCTATGTGTCAGTGTAGTGTTGTGCAGACTTACAGTGCGATGTGATCTCTCCTCAGCGTCGGTTGAAACACAGGAGGAGGAAGTGACAGGGCGGGGGAGCGCGCGGATTGGCTGGGAGCGATCCGGAGGGGGCGGACAAAAACGAATAGCCGCCCCCTCATCCTGGATTGCTCGGCCAGCAGACCGGACTGTCGCATGTACCGGGGGGGGGGGGGGGGGGTCCCGATCAGACCCCCGACCCACGGCAAGGCAGGCACGTATATATACGTTGATGTGCCTGCCTGTGCCATTCTGCTGACGTAGATGTACATGCGGCGGTCCGCAACCAGTTAATACAGACGATCAATAAGCAACAAATACACACATAGTGCAGCAACCCATAGCAACGAATCTGGTTTGTTTACTGAAGCCAGTATTGCTGACAGATTCATTATGTTTTATTGTCATTTGTTATTTAAACTACTAATAAACTGCTTGCTCTCAGTAAGGCTCCATGCACACTGAAGCTCATAAACTGCAGTTCATTGGCATTTTGGTGTTTTTTTTAAAAGCCCATAAACTGCACTCTGCGCACATGGACGTTTTTTAGCGTTAATGAGCAGTGGAGATTATGGGCTTTTTTCTGAACGCAAGAAATTTGCATTCAAAGTGCAGTTTATTGGCGGTAAATAACACTAATAAACGCTCAAAGACACAGCTCACCAGCGTTTTTTAGCGTTTTTATCCATTGAAAAAAAAACGCTAAAAAACGCTACACTGAAAAACGCTACACTGAAAAACGCTATTGCAAAAACGCTAAAAAACATTGAAAGGCTCCCTGCAAAGCTACTGGCATTTTTTATGGCTTTCTTTAGCATCCAGTGTGCATGGAGCCTAATATTACAGGAGAACCACTCCCTAAGGTACACCTTGGCCAAAACTGAGAAATAAACCTTGCTCCATGTGCCTCTAGGAGTTAAGTCCATTGGGAACAGTACAATTTAGTCATCTGCCCACTTGTATTCATCAACAGAAGTTGCAGATCATCTTTGCAGAGGTTTTCAGCATCACATAGATACAAAGTATTTGGCTTCCTCACTGTTTGTTCTGCACAGTCCCTCAGCCTGCTTCAGCACAGACTGGAATTTTCCCTCATGTGTTTGGCCTGGTTAGAGTGCCTCTCTGTAAGGCCAGACAGGTCTGGACACATGGGGCCAGATCCACAAAGATGGGACGCCCGTGCGGCGTATCCCATTTACACTACGCCACTGTAAGCCACAGCGGCGTACTATGAATCCTCAATGAAATGCCGCTGTACCTTACGGCGGCGTAGCGTAAATGGGCCGGCGCACGCGGGTGTAATTCAAATTTACTAGTGGGGGGCGTGGTTTAGTATAATTATGAATGACCCGACGCAAACGATGCTTTTTTTTACACTGCGCATGCGCTGGCCGTGGACGTACCCTAGTGCGCATGCGTGAAATCACGTCGCAAATACTCAATGAAAACGACGTGTACGTAATATACGCAATTCCCTATTCACGAACGAGTTACGTAAACGACGTCCAATACAACGCGGTCCCGACGTCAATACTTAACATTGGCTGCGCCTCACTATAGCAGCTTTATCTTTACGCTGTACAGATGCTTACGCAAACAACGTAAACGCACTGCGACGTTTTCATCCGATCCGATCCACCGGACGGAAGAAAAATAGGGTTTTCTTCCGTCCGCAAAACGGATCCAGACGTAGGCGGACGTTAGCGGATGCATCATCCGCTAACGGATCCGCTCCCATAGGGCCCCATTCTAAGTCTGTTTACGGACTTAGAAAAAGCGGAGCGTTCGTCTGCACGTGTGAAAGGGCCCTAAGGCAGTGAAACTGATCAAATCACCTGTGCAAAATAATGGAAATCCTGAAAACCTGACCTGTTGGGGGGGCGTGAGGACTGGAATTGAGAAACACTGCTGTAGATACACCGGCGTAATTCCTTTGTGGATCTGGCCCACGTTTTTCTGCACGTTTTTCTGCACGTTTTTCTGGACACACGTTGCTTATGCAGTAACCTATCTTCTGGAAAGAGAATAATAAATCAAGGATAATTTATTTTGTGGGGAGCACCCACTAGTGTTATTTTGACATCAAATTTCGATTTAGTTTTAGTTATAGTTTTTCAACTAAAATGCCATTTTAGTTTGTCATATTTTAGTTTTTTGACTAAAATTCCATTTTAGTTTTAGTCATATTTTAGTCATCTGAATTGTTTTAGTTGTTTTCTAGTCGATTAAAATCTCCAGTACATTTTAGTAGTCCAAAATCAACATGATCGCATAGTTAATAATGCTCTAAAACAATGCAGAAACCGATATTTTCAATAAAAATAATATTCACAGTACCATAAAACTAGATGGTCTTCCGGTCTGCCTTCCTCGGGTTTTTGTTTGGGTTTCTCTTTGTTTCCTGTCCCGCGCAGTGTCTTCTGGGAGCTTGTTTCATAGCTATTCTTCCCATGTTAGACAAGATATCGCGCAATTTTGACGCGCGATGTAAACAAAGGCTGGAGGGCGGGCTTTACAGACACCAAAGCCGATGGTCCCCATTGCTCGTGTGCATGCGCGAGATCTAGCGGTGGATGCTGGGACATCAGCATCCACCTGGAAAAGGAAGTGCCGGGCTGTGGGCTTATGCCCACAGTTAAAATGGTGCCTACACCGGAAGGGAGAATATAACTTATTATTTCACACTGCAAAGCGGCGGAGCGGCCGGCGGAGACAGGACACATGAGTTGCAGAGGTTAAGGTAATTTAAGTTTTACATAGGCAATTAAAAAAATACGTATCTGGCGTGGGAGATCCGCTTTAACTCCATTGGCTGTAATGTCATTGCACAATTACCTGAATATATTACCAACAAAATATAAGGAAAAAAAAAGGAAGAAAAGTCTTTTCCTTTTTTTTTTTTTTTTCTTTTAGCATCTTACATGCCCCCTACATATTCTTATGTGGTAGTGCAGTGTTGGTTTTGACATCAAATTTCAATTTAGTTTTAGTCATAGGCCGCGTACACACGATCAGACATGTCCGATGAAACTTGTCCGACGGACCGTTTTCATCGGACCACGCTAAAGTGGTCTGATGTGCGTACACACCATCGGACCAAAATCCCCTCGGACCAGAACGCGGTGACGTAGAACACAAAGACGTGATGAAAAAACGAAGTTCAATGCTTCCAAGCATGCGTCGACTTGATTCTGAGCATGCGCGGGTTTTTGGTCCGATGATTTTGTTTACTAACCATCGAACCTGTCCGACAGACAGGTTTCCAGCGGACAGGTTTTCAAGCATGTTTTGAAACTTTGGTCCGCTGGAAAACGGTCCGATAGGCCGTACACACGATCGAACATGTCCGCTGAAACTGGTCTGCGGACCAGTTTCAGCGGACATTTTCAATCGTGTGTACGCGGCCACGGTCTTTTGACTAAAATGCTATTTTAGTTTTAGCTGTATTTTAGTCATCTGAATTTATTTTAATTATAGTCAAATAAAATCGAATGGGTTTAAATTGTAATGCATTATTTAAGCATTTCTCTAGTTCTGCCGACCTCATTATATACTCCTGGTGTAAAAATCGAATAACAGGTTATTATTTAGGCTCCATTCACATCTGAGCGACAAAACGCCGGTCGCCCGTCGCTCTTGTCGCTCGAGATGTGAAATAACATTGTGGTCTATGGAGATGGTTCACATCTCCACGCCTGTCGCCTGAAAAAAAGTCCCGGACCCTTTTTTCAGGCGACATTGGCGTTTCCTCATAGACCGCAATGTTAAAGAAAGATAAAACTTTCTTTTTTTTTCTACAGGCGGCAAGATAAGCCGCGTACGCGGCGTATCGTGTCTCCTAGGTGTGAATGCAGCCTTAAGGTATTAAGTTTGAACATGCACTACAGACACAGAGTTAGTCGCTGTGATATATAACGTCTTTATAAATCAAACCAATTTTTTTAAACAAACAAAAATATTGCTTTTTTGACAAACAGAAGTGCAACTTTAAAATATAAAAATATTAAATGACTTTGTAAATATTACCTAAATATATTACCAACAGTAAATATTAAGAAAACATTTAGAAAAGCCTTTCAGCAGCTTACTAGGTGCCCCTTACTTATCTTTATGTGGTAGTGCAATAGTTCAATACATGTTTAAACGTTAAAGCGGTAGTAAACCTGCAGATTAATTTTTTTTTTAAACCTGTGAGGCAAAAGGCTCATTATGAAATACTTACCTTAAAACGCGGCATCGGCAGGTGATCTCGGTCCACACTCGGCATGTCTTCCAGGTAAGGTCCGCCGTCTGCTGGACCTTTGACCCGGGACCTCAGCGAGCAGTCAGCGGCTGAATGCAAGGGGAATACCTCTACGGTTTAGGAGATATTCTTTTTACCTACAGGTAAGCCTAATTATAGTCTTACCTGTTGGTCAAAGTGAAAAAAAGGGTATACAACCGTTTTAATGTGCTATTATTATAGGCTGGGGATGGAATTGTGTTGCAGATTTAGAAAAGGCCAGCAGAGGGCGAGATAGTGTGAATGAGTGTAATGTATGAAACTGCATAGAAAAGGGTAGGGATTGATGGGAGCCTGCGTCTCTCGGCCAATGAAGCTTGCCAATAGAGTCAGCAGGCCTGGGGCTTTAACAGACAAGTGGAGTTCCGAGGAAAATGGAAGTTTAGGTGGGTAAACGTCCATCACATTTTTGTTCCGTTTTAGGATGGGCGGTATTGAGCACAGTTGATTGGGTCATATTTTTCTGTGCCAAGGACATGCATTGTATGTGCTGACTCGGACTCGAGGTTGTATTTTTATACGTGGATTTGATTAAACAAGCATGAGAGACCCCTTTTAGTGGCCAGATTGTGTTTGCACATCGGATCTAAATTCATCCTGTTCAATGTCATACCCACATAAAATACCACTGGCATTTTTTTCTTCTTAACTAAAGATATTAGATACGTAGTAGATCTCATGGGCTAGAAATCTACTTCTAGTTATGTCTTATAACAGAGGTATTCACATGGACCTAATACTAATGTTTCCAACAGTCCGTCACAGAGAAATATTTGTATGTTGCAGGATCTGAGAACACCAGTAATGAAGATTATCAGAGTATTGCCCTGTACTTTGAGGGGGAAAAGAAACACTTTCAAGCTGGGAAGTTCTTTTTACTTTGTGGTCAGCATGCAAGGGTAAGTCAATAAATAGATGACAATGTTTTTTTTAATCAAAAACAGGTAATTAAATAAAGACATAAAATAAATACTTTTATCAACAAAAGTTTGAGTAAGTTTGTCAGCCTGGGTTCGTCCTTACTGCAGGAAGCAGAACCAATGTATCAGCCTATCAGGACATCGGTACGTCTGTACTTTATATATGAAATAGTTCAAATCTGATGGGGATTTGGAGACATTGCCCACATCCCTAATGTAGGACAGAAACCGCAAATGCGAGGACCCTCTGGCGGGAAAATCTGGCTTACTCTTCTTACCCCTTACGCTGACTTGCTGATTTTTCTGGGTGATCCCCTTAATTGATTTTTTTGGAGGTCCCCATCTTGCGACAATTACAAAATTTGTCTTTATACCATCTCATGGTCTAGGGGGCCCTCTATTGAGCCCCCCTCCCCTCTTCTCCCCACTGTGAACCACTCCAGGCCAGCAGACCAAACCTTTTCTACAGTGAGATCTGGGTCACGTGCATTTCTGCCACAAATGACTTGGCTGTAGGATGGACCATTTCCCCTATATCTGGCTCCTCCTCTTGTCCTATGGCCGTTTTCTGCCTCCGCCTCTTGGGTTGCCTTTGGGGTCAACACAGCCAAACTTTTTCCTTGTCTGTTGTCTCTACTCCTACCTTATTGTATCCAAGATACCTGCTTTGATCCTCTTGATATCATAAATCCCTATACCGCTTTCTCCTGATGAAGAGGAATGACGTATAATTTTTGAAACGCGTAATTTTTTATTTTTTTTTTAAGATTTCAAGTCAATACATATAATTGAACTTGTAAACTTGTGATACAAACCTTCCATGCATTTATGTTTTTTAGAATTTGTATTATTAAACTATTATTAATTTTTGTTTTTGGATTCATTGCCTTTTAAAGTCCCACCAGAGGGTCCTCGCTGTTGCTGTTTGTATGTCTGTACTTTTGCTGTGATATCGGATGCCCAGCCCAATTGTTTTCACCAATCTCTGTAGCAATAAACACCCCCAGCTCTGGGGGGGGGGTCTGTGGGAGGGGCTTGTAATGTCCGCTCTTCCAATGCCTAGATCTTTCTTTTGGTAAAGCAGTTGAAACTTATTGGCACAAAGTGGACTGTACAATAGGCTGTAGAATGCCCTCCCTGTGGAGTTGGGGCTGGTTTGATGCCCCTTGGTACCTGCACACTATTATGCTGCATAACATCTACCCACTTACTGACACCATCAGGAAACTGAGTTGATATTTGTAGTTTATTTAGCCACAGCTGAAATGATCTCTTCAGCTCACTGATTTTTTTTTTCACCCATATTATTATGCTGATGTTTTTTATTTTCCAGCTTAGTAAATATCGTTAATTTCTAATTTGTGTTTATTGATTTTATATTTTAGGCACTAAAACATTTCCTGAAATGCTCATCTGCAGATGAGAACACAGCTATAGAAATGGCAATCAAGACGGTAAGAAAATCCAGAATATAAGTATAGTTTTTTTTTTTTTTTTTTGTCATATGCAGAGCATCAAAAAGTTACGAGATTGAACATGGACTTTTCATAGCACAATTTAGCTTAAAAATGTAAACCCAACATTTCATATTCCTGATATGTACCTGCTGTACCATGTACTTGTATAAAAAAAAGTATCCTGTTCTCTTTGTATTGCTTCCTGTATGTGAAATCCTTAGTGATCCTGCCAGTCTCTTTGCTTTCCTTTTACCAACTGACCACCCTAAGCAGCAGAACACACTGTGGTCAGTTCTCTAGCTGTGCTGGGAACTGAGCCTTTCACTGAGAAGATAGGTGTGCTGTTGTTTCTCCTCCCCCAGCTCTCCCAGCTCTTTATGCAGCTGAGAACAGAGGGTATGTGATCACTTCTAAAAAAAAAAAGGGGGAAAAAAATAAATGTATAATGTTTTGTATTATCTATACACAAGTGTTTGCCTTTCATTTCATATTTTAAACTGAATATGTTGTTTTACAAGGTGAGGGTTTACATATACTTTAAAGCCAAACAGTTAAATACACAGTTGAAATGCATTTATGTATTAACTGACAAATAAATGATTTGTATTTCTCTACTTATATTCCAAGATTTAATGAGCCCTACCAGACAGCTCAGCCATCCTGGTGCCCATTTTTTTCCCCTTTGCTATAGTTTACCAATACAGCCCAGTAACCTCTCTGCCTTCAACCTGTGAATAAACATTGAAGGAGCAGCATTAAGCCTAATACACATGGGCTGAATGTCAGTTGGCATTGGCCGGTTCAATAGAAACCAGGTGACATTTGGCCCGTGTGTACCTTGTCAGAACACAATAGCACAGCAGAGGAGATCGATGTATTAACGTTGCATGGTTAGTACAGCAGCTCCTCCTGAGCTGTAAGTTTTTTTTTTTTTTTTTTTTTTCGTTCAGACCTGCTGGCTTGAACAAAAAAAAAAACTACTGGTGTGTACCAGGCTTTAAGCTGACAAGGTCATCCCTTTTAGCATGTTCCTTGTCAGCACATCTGAAGGCAGTACAATCAATTGTCCCAAGTCCTGCTGCTTTCTCTGCTAATAAAGGAAATTACATAGGGTTGAAGTCTAGTCAAATCTAGTCATTTATACAAGTCGCATGCAAAATATATATAATCATTTTTAAAGAAATACATAACAGCATTTATTGGTAGTATTTTTATTATCTTGCTGGAGTTCAGCTTAAAGCCCTGTACACACGGGCAGAATGTTAGGAGACCTTTGCCACAAAAAATACCAGCTGACATTCTGCCCATGTTTATGTCAGTCTGTCCGACATACATATGGGCAGACCGACTGTCTGATGTGCATCAGCTGACTCCCGATCAGCACTCTTAGCCAATGGCAGAGAGCGCTAATCAGATTGTTCTGGCGGGGAGGCCGCCCCTGTCAGAACACAACAGCTCAGCAAGGGATCGCTGGCCTAACTTTGCATGGTTAGTACAGGGTCTCCAACCAGAGCTGTCAATCTTTTTTCATGCAACCCCAAAAACTGTAGTGTGTACCAGGCTTTAAAGCTAAACTCCAACTTTTAGTTTAAGTTTAAATAGTTTGGGCCAAACTGGTCCAAACAAGCTATTTACTTCACTAAGACATGCAGCGGCTCTTATGGGTTTTATGGATTGAATGTGGCCTCAGCTGCATATAGTATACAGCGGTGTGATCTAGCAGTGGGGATGGGAATGAATACAAGTCTTCCTCTAATTGGGTGAGCAGGTGAGGCAGGCGGATGATGTCACGATCTTTGCCTGTGAGTTCTCCGCTTAGCCCAACTCAAATTCATTCCCATCCTGTTGCCAAAACACAGCACTGTATACTGTATGTAGCTAAAGTTACATACTGTCCATACTGAGAGCCGCTGCTCTTCTTAGTGAAGTACCGTATATACTTGAGTATAAGCTGACCCGAATATAAGCCGAGGCACCTAATTTTACCACCAAAAAATTAGGAAAACGTATTGATTAGAGTATAAGCCTAGGGTGTCCATCTGTATGCCTCACTGTGCCCATGACTAGACTGACGTTTAACAATGGAAGGGGTGCCCGGCTTTGAAAAATGAGTGCTCCCCAGACAACAAACTTTGCAGACTTGTAGAGGAAAAATGGGGCTACATGTGCTCCGGGCCACACAAGTTCTGGGTCCAGGGGACCTACGACCGGCCGGTACCGGGTCCCCAAAGTCACCGGAGAAATGACAGTTTAACATTGGAGTCTATGGAAGGGGTGCCCGGCTTTGAAAAATCTGTGCTCCCCGGCTGTAGGTCCCCTGGACAACAAACTTTGCACACTTGTAGAGGAGAAGGTGGGGCTACATGTGTGCCAAGTTCCGGGTCCAGGGGACCTACGGCCAGCCAGTACCGGGTCCCCAAAGTCCGGGAGATCAGGTGCAAAAAGGTGAAAAATTTGGCTTATACTCAAGTATATACGGTATATAGTTTGTTATATGTGCTAAAATGTTCTTTAACTTGTCCCATTCATTGGTATGTTTATCTTCAGCTGATTTCCTTATCACAATTTTTTTTTTTTATTCTCTGAACAGGTTGGAGAGGCCAAAGATGAGCTTCTGACCAATCAGCTGATAGACTATCTCATGGGGGAGAGTGATGGTATGCCTAAGGTAAAGTTTTTCCATTCTGCTACAAATGAGCAGTGGCCAAACATTGATTAGTTGACATAAAACTTGCAATCCATTTTGTGGAATAACATGGCAGATTATGTATTAATATTTCAGGATGCGCAGTACTTGTTCCGCTTGTACATGGCACTAAATCAGTACAGAGAGGCGGCCCGCACTGCAATCATTATCGCAAGGGAGGAACAGTCTGCAGGTAACTACATAATGTCTGTTTTTTTGTATATATAAAGTACTAAAATTCATAACTACCTATCAAGTACTTACAGTAGATGTTCCAACCTGCAAAAGAAAGATGATTGCTAAAGTATATGGTTTCTATGGTTCTAATTTTTATACCAGTAGCTTTAGGAATAAATAATCAGGAAACCTTTCTCTCCAAAGGCATATTTCTGTGTCCAGGGCTTCTTCATCTTTAACTGCCTGGGATGTTCTAAAATGTGTCAGTGTTTCAATCTCTGTGTGATAATGGACTTTCTAGCATGACCAGGCTGATTATATATGATGCAGGCTGTTAGTTTCTCATAACGTAGTTTTCAGTGGCGCTGCCCCCCCTCTTGCTTCCGCACCGCCACTGATACAATACATAGATTCATGCATTGCATAAATCTATGTATTGCCGCTGCCGCCGACTATTCAGATGGCCAGCCCCCTGGTGAGCCCTGGCTATCTGAATAACGGCAGCTGGTTTGCTGTGGAAGTGCCTATCAGAGCCAGCGGCCTCAGGCTGTAATCGGCTTCCAAATACTTATCCAAGGGTCGCACAGGGGGGTGTGTTCCTTGGATAAGACTGACAGGCGTCTCAGCCAATAAGGTTCACCGGTAACCTGATTGGCTGAAGCGTCATCGAGGGCGGGAGAAGACATCGAGGGACCGTGGAAGGAGGATGGCCAACCACACAAAGGTAAGTGCCGTGGGGGGGCAGCATTTTACAGGGCACAGTGGTGATAATTACAGGTCACAGTGGCAACAATTGATGGGCACAGTGGCTGCATTTGGCATGGCACAGTGGTGACAATTGATGGCACAGTGGCTGCGTTTGATGGCAGGGCACAGTGGCTGCGTTTGATGGCATGGCACAGTGGTGACAATTGATGGCACAGTGGCTGCGTTTGATGGCAGGGCACAGTGGCTGCGTTTGATGGCATGGCACAGTGGTGACAATTGATGGCACAGTGGCTGCGTTTCATGGCAAGGCACAGTGGCTGCGTTTTATGGCATTGCACAGTGGTGACAATTGATCGCATAGTGGCTACGTTTGATGGCAGGGCATAGTGGCTGCGCTTGATGGCATGGCACAGTGGCTGCGTTTGATGGCACAGTGGCTGCGTTTGATGGCAGGGCACAGTGGCTGCGTTTGATGGCATGGCACAGTGGTGACAATTGATGGCACAGTGGCTGCGTTTCATGGCATGGCACAGTGGCTGCGTTTGATGGGCCCAGTGGCTGCATTTGATGGGCCCAGTGGCTGCATTTGATGGGCCCAGTGGCTGCAATTTGTTTGTTTTTTCATTTGTTTGCGCCCCTCCAAAAATTTGGAGCACCAGCCGTCACTGGTTTTATCACCTGTTGATCCTGCCAGTAGGTACATTATTTTTCCATTTCTGTCAACAGGTTGACAATTCTTTTTGTTCTGAAGTGAAATCTCAAAATGCAGGCTAGTCTTAGATGGCCGTGTATTTTTTTTTCCAAAGGAATTTAAGTGATTTAGGTGACAAACAAATTATAGGCCAACTCCAGCTAACACTTTTTAAGCAGTAAAAAAATGTTGTTGTTTTTTTCAGAATATAATTGTAACCACGTTAATTAAAATCAGCAGTGTGTATATATATATATATATATATATATATATATATATATATAGTGGCCTTTAATACATAATAGCTTGAACCTTGCATTGTTACTTTGGTGCAAACATCTTCAACCAACCAGTCTCATTGACTTGAAGTGGATATTAAGCAGTGATGGGCAACTTGAAAATTATAGGGCCTCAAGTGTGGCCCCAGACACTTTGAGAAAGCCACACAACAGTAGTCCATCAAGGTTCATTGGGTCAAGTTAGGCAGCCCTTGCAAATTGAGTGAGCTGTAATGCACCTTGACACCCAAAAATGTTGTGATGAAAAAACTCTCACCTCAATAAGGCAGGGTATGTGCATTATTGAGGTGAGAGTTTTGGGAGACCATTTATGGATACCTATTCAGCGCCACTGTATTTATCTGCAGCCATCATTTGAAGATCATTTACCTGTCACCAGCTGGTCATAGGGCATTCTTCTCTCCCCAGGATATTGCTCTCCTTCACACATCTTTGACCCATTTATTATGCTCACAGCCACTTAGTGACTTATGGTTTCATTACCTATTTGCATATTTTTGTGTATTATATATTTTATTATTGCTCACTGGCATTGTTACATTTTTTCACCAGCCACCTGATCCACACTAATTATTGGAGTTAGGATGATTATTGCGGCATGTACTGATCTAGTTTTTGCCTGAGTGTTAGCGCTTATCACCCATTTTCATAATTTCTTTCTTTTGTGTACTCCGTGAACACCACTAAATACAGCTGCTTTCACGTCACATTATTTATCCATTTGCACCTCGCTCTTTATCATTTACCTACTCGCAGTAGCGCATTAGTATTTCACCCTACACCCAAAAATGTCAACCCTACTGCATTTATTTGCAGCATATAACAATGTACAGAGACAACAATAACCCCCACCATTGGTGTCAGAGACAGCAATAACTGCACCAGTGGTGTCAGAGACAGCAATAACCCCCAGCATTGGTGCCAGTGGCTGAATTAACAACCCCCTTCATTGGTGCCAGACATTGCAATAATAACCCTCAGAATTGGTGGCAGTGGCCGCAATAATAACCCCCGAAAACTGTTGTCAGAGACCGAGCATTGGTGTAAAAGACTGCACTAATAATCCCCTGCATTGGTGTCAGTACTATTAACCTCCACCAGCATCATATTAGTTATTCTCAACCACCCCACTGGTGATCTTTAACGGCTCTCCAACATCACAATCCCCCCCCCCCCCCCCACCCGGTCAATGATGGCTCCTTGTAACAATGAGACCGGGAATTGTACTGTGGGCTTTCAGTGCTGGAAAGTAGAGAATGTTACTGATAGATGCTCCGGGACCAGATTCAGATGTGTTTGTAGTACTTCACGAAAGACATTAATGCAAGTGGTAGTGTTAGGCCGTGTACACACGATCGAACATGTCTGCTGAAACTGGTCCGCAGACCAGTTTCAGCGGACATGTTCAATCGTGTGTACGGCCTATCGGAGCGTTTTCCAGCGGACAAAAGTTTCAAAACATGCTTGGAAACCTGTCCGCTGGAAACCTGTCCGTCGGACATGTTCGATGGTTAGTACACAAAATCATCAGACCAAAATCCCGCGCATGCTCAGAATCAAGTCAACGCATGCTTGGAAGCATTGAACTTCGTTTTTTCATCACGTCGTTGTGTTCTACGTCACCACGTTCTGGTCCGAGGGGATTTTGGTCCGATGGTGTGTACGCACATCAGACCATCAGACTACTTTAGCCTGGTCCGATGAAAACGGTCCGTCGGACATGTTTCATCGGACATGTCTGATCGTGTGTACAGGGCCTTAGTGTGTTAGTACTCTTTAAACCAACAGCTGTAATAAGTCCATTTGCATAATAAATGTACGTCTAACTTTATAAAGTTGCTACTTATCATTGTATTTTTTTACATTAAAAGGTAACTACCGGACGGCACATGACGTTCTCTTTAGCATGTATATGGAACTGAAAACACAGAAAATTAAGATCCCAGCAGAAATGGCTACAAATTTAATGATTCTTCATAGCTACATCCTGGTTAAGGTATTGTTATTATTGAAAATACCAGCTCTCATTTGGAATACTCAATTACATTTATCTGCATTTTCTACAACCAATTTCAGACTTTTAGATTGCAATTTTGATTCAATGTTTTGAACCTGATTAGTGTCTATGGACATTTAAAACAGGTACTCTCTGGTATTTTTTTATATAATTTTTGTTGGTGTAAACTTAAATTAATTGGATTTTTTTTGTGTGGAGGGGGAGTGAGTACTGATTTTTATTGGTACCCTCTCCCACTTCTGCCATCCTCACCATTCACAAAGCACTGCGAAAGCCCACACAGTGGGGAGCCGTATGTGATTCCTTTGGTAACCGCAGCCGGCTCCCATATCCAAGATAGCAGTGACGACAACCCACAGCAGTTAGAAAAACCAGTTGTGGGAAGACAGCACTGGACCCCAGGCACTAGTAGGTGCCTAATTTTAAAAATTCATCTTTTAAATGTCTCACCATTTTAAAATGTGCAATCTTGACAACTTACCTGTTAACTACAAGTGATGTAATAGATGTGTCCCTGACATACCTATTTTGGGTAGCCAGAAATGTACCCATTACATAGCTTTTTTTCTGTGGCTCTAAAGGGTTCCACTGTACCCTTGGCACATCTCCACCTAGCTGCACCACATAGTCCCTTTTGGAGCTCTTGTAGTTTCCTATCTTGCTACCTACATTTTTTTCAATATATCATATTGGGGACAAGTGTTTTATTACACCTTTTTAGACCTTATGTGGTGACAGATTGTCTTGGTTCCAGCTGTTATAGCACAAATAAATATTGTATTCTAAAGCTTAAAGGGGTTGTAAAGGTAAAAAAAAAAAATCCCTAAATGGCTTCCTTTACCTTAGTGCAGTTCTCCTTCACGTACCTCATTCTTTGATTTTGCTTTTAAATGTCCTTATTTCTTCTGAGAAATCCTCACTTCCTGTTCTTCTGTCTGTAACTCACCATCGTAAGGCGAGGCTTTCTCCCATGGTGTGGAGAAAGCCTCTTGAGGGGGGAGGGGGCGAGCAGGCAAGTCAGGACCCTCTCTACTTTGCAGATAGAGAAAGGAGCTGTGTGTTAGTGGACACTCCTGCTCGCCCCCTCAAGAGACTTTCTCCACACCAGGGAGAAAGCCTTGCATTACTGTGTGGAGTTACAGACAGAAGAACAGGAAGTGAGGATTTCTCAGAAGAAATAAGGACATTTAATGCAAAATGGAAGGATAAGGTACGTGAAGGTGGACTGGACTAAGGTAAAGGAAGCAAGGGAGCTATTTAGGGAAAAAAATAAATTCCTTTACAACCCCTTCAATAACCCTTTTACTTTTCAAAAATATTTTAGATCCATGTAAAACGTCAAGACCATATGAAAGGAGCCCGAATGCTGATACGTGTGGCTAACAACATTAGTAAATTTCCTTCCCGTAAGTACCAAGAGCGCAAATCAAGGATATGTGTGTGAGCTGCTCAGGTTGTATGGGAATGATGTCCTGTGAATAAAGCTTGGATTTTTCCTCGGATTTATCGTTGGTCTTGTTTTACATTGAATGAAGTCCTGTGCCCACTGCTGTACGGAAGGGAGATCGTCTATGCTCCAAGCAATGGTAGAGAGTGACTAGGTGTCCCGGGAGCCACACATCAAGTCAAGACCTGATAGTGAATGGCAGTCTCAGTCTGGACCCCCACCAGGCCACACCCCCAACACATTTCACTTCACCCACTGGAGCTTACCCATGAGTAAGCACTGGTGGGTGGAGTAAAATGCCTCGGGGGTGTGTCCTGGTGGGGGGGGGGGGGGGTGTCAAGACGGCTGAGACTGCCATTCACTATGATACAGCAGGTCTTGACTTGATGTACGGCTCCCAGGACACCCAATTACTCTCTACCATTAGAGCAAATTTGTGATATTGGGCCACCTGTTTGTAGTCATATACCTTCCTTCTGTTCCTTAAACTTTATTTCCTTTGTCCAGACAGAGTAGAATGAAGTGTGGACTCCTTCCAGCTTCAAAGAGCTTTCTGATGTTGTACAAGCTTTTTAAGCTGAATTACAGAATTACAGGCACAAAGCCTTTTATTTGAAAGATATTTCTCAATAGCCACAAAGGATATTAAAGAGGAAGTAAACCCTGATGGGTTTTACTTCCTTTTTGTTTCCCTGCAAAGGTAAAGCATAATGGGCTACTATGCATCGCATAGTAGCCCATTATGTGTCACTTACCTGAAACCGAAGCCAGCAATGTCACCGCTGTCCCCTGTTCCATGAAGCGTCCATCTTCCTTCTGGGTATCGCGGCTCCGGCACTGTGATTGGCCGGAGCCGTGATGACGTCACTCCGGTGCAAATGCACGAGAGCTGCCAGTCACGCCACGCTCTTCTTTTAGAAATGGCATGATCACCGTTTTCTAAAGGTTTCTAAAGTGCGCCTGCGCCGTTGTCTACAGCGCATGCGCCATAGGCATCGGCGCCCGTATCTTTTGTAAAAATCTCCTAAACCACTTAATCTAGGCTTACCTGTAGGTAAAAGTGGTTGTAAAGGGTTTTCAACCACTTTAAATCCACATTGCGTACGCCAAATGCACACCTTGATGTTACCATGTATATGTAGTGGTGACATCCCCATTATGCTGCACATTTCTGTGCAGAGAGCAGAGCTATGGGTGGGACTCGGCAGCACCATCTACTACAGGAGGACGAATAGAAGACCAGTCACTCTGCACAAGGAGAGAGAACAGATGTGACTGCTCTTTAGTACAGGAAACTTCTGCACAGAGGCACAATGCAGTTGTCATGCTTGATTGCTGCACCGATCTGAAAGAAATACACAAAGGTCTCCAGAATTTAAATAATAATAATAATAATACACACACCTTTTTGTATTTAGACAATATGGCCCGGATTCACATACATCGGCGCATCTTTATGCCGCCGTAGCCTATCTTCTTTACGCTACGCAGGCGCAATGCAGAGGGGGGAAGCATGGAATTCACAAAGCAAATGTTCCCAACGTACCGTATAGTCGTAGGCGTAAGGCAGCGTAAGTGGGCGTGATACATTTTAATGAAGCGTGACCCCATGCAAATGATGGGCTGAGCTTCAGATAAGTACTTAAAATGAACTGCGCATGCGTCGTACCTTGGACGCATCCCAGTGCGCATGCTCACAATCACGTCGAAACAACTGGCTAAGATACGTCGAATCACTGCCTATGACGTGAACGTAACCTACGTACTACGTAAACTACGTAAAATTTGACGGCGTCCGTTCCCTGGTCCATACCTTTTGCATGAGTTGCGCCTCCAATATGGGGAATAACTTTACGTCGGACGTAAAACTTAGGCAAATCGCTTAAAACATGCGCTGGGCGCAAGTACGTTCGTGAATCGGCGTATCTCCCTAATTTGCATCGAAAATCAATGGGAGTGCCAAATGCGTCCAGCGTAAATATGCGCCCACTATACATCGGCGTAGGCAAGTTAAGTCGGTCAAATGAAGTCAGTTTTTAGGCGTATCTTAGTTCTGTGGGCGCACAGATACGACGGCGCATATTTACACTTAAGCGGCGTATCTCCAAGATACCTCGGCGTGAGTGCTTTGTGAATCCGGGCCTATTTGTTTAGCCCATATTTAACCCTTAGAACAAGGATAATTATAACTTTTGCGATTTCCTAATGTGGAAAGATAACAGCATTCTTTGTATTGCAGACATAGTGCCGATTTTGACATCTACAGTGATTGAGTGTCATAGAGCTGGTCTGAAGAACTCTGCCTTCAGTTTCGCTGCTATGTTGATGCGACCGGAGTATCGCAACAAAATCGATGTCAAGTACAAGAAAAAGATTGAGGCGATGGTCAGGTAATGCAGTGATACGATATCTATGGATTTTCTTATTCGTTGCACTTATTTACAAATGACTTGTTTATCTGCCAGGCGTCCAGACACCTCTGAGGTGGAAGAAGAAAGCACCGCTTGTCCCTTTTGTGACTTCAAACTCCCAGAGTGTGACCTGCTCTGCCCTGGCTGCAAGAATAACCTGCCATACTGTATAGTCACTGTGAGTACAGCTAACTTCATAGAAAGTAGTATTTTGTTTACCCCTTCCAAGGCCAGAAGTCTTTGAAGACCGAATGTAGCAGTCTTACTACCAGTAAATTTCGATGCAGTTTTAGTCATAAGCCGCGTACACACAATCGACTTCCATCAGACAAATCTGTGGATTTTGGTCCGAAGGTCGTAATCTGTGAACTTGTTCTGTACAACATTTTCAGCCAACAAAACCTAAATATGTGTTTTTTCTGCTCTTTAGCGCCACCCTTTGGGCAACTTCTGCTAATGTTGTCTAAGGCTCCATTCAGACCTAGGCATCGGTGGCAGCGGCGTATTCGGGCGACATGCAATAGGCGTTTTGTCCCCGCGATTTGCGGCGACAAAACGCCTATTGTTTTTTTTGCTGGAGGGCAGAATTTTACACTGTCGGCTATTGCTGAACCCTGAATACGCCAAAAAAAAAGGGTCCGGGACTTGTTTCAGGCTTCAGGCGTACAGCGTTCGCCGTAGAGATGTGAACCATCTCCATAGCCGGCAATGTAAATTCGCCCCTCCAGCGTATCGCAGGCTGCTGCAGCCTCGGGCGTAGGGCGACAAAACGCCTAGGCCTTAATGTTCAGCATTGGTTCGGAGCGGATTAGTTGGATGGATTTGTGTACACACGATCGGAAGCACCGGATGGCGGCGGGAGGGGGGGGCGTAACCGCAGCTATGATCGTTCTTATGGTGCACAGAATCGCCAGCACTAAAGAATGATATCTGAATGATGCCTCTAGCTGCAGGCATCTTTCAGATATCCCCCCGCAAAGCCCAGGACGTCATATGACTATAGGCAGGTATTGAAGTGGTTAAGTTAGTTAACCAAAAAATTTTAGTCGACAAAAGTATCACTGGATACTACATGATTACTCCATCACTAATCTACCTAATGTTTTTAAGGTAATGGCATATATTTGGTGCACTGGCTTATTAAGTGTCCTGAACATGTTTTATATTTAAAGGGGTTGTAAAGGAACAATTTTTCCCCTAAATAGCTTCCTTTACCTGCAGTCCCCCTTCACTTACCTCATCCTTCCATTTTGCTTTTAAATGTCCTTTTTTCTTCTGAGAAATCCTCACTTCCTGTTCTTTTGTCTGTAACTCACCACCGTAATGCGAGGCTTTCTTCCTGGTGTGGAAAAGCCTCTTGAGGGGGCGAGCAGGAGTGTCAGGACGCCCACTAACACACAGCTCCTTTCTCTATCTGCAAAGTAAAGAGCGTCCTGACTTGCCTGCTCGCCCCCTCCCCCCTCAAGAGGCTTTCTCAACACCAGGGAGAAAGCCTTGCATTACTGAAAAAATTAAATTCCTATACAACCCCTTTAAGGCTGACAAATGGACAAAGAATGGTTGCAAAACACATACTTAGAGGCATACTGCCATCTACAGGTAGCAATGGTACCTGCAGGCTGAAAAGTTTTTTTTTTTTATGGCATTTTTCCTACCTGCATGTTATTACCACATTATGATGATCCCATAATTGGGTACCAAACAGACTATTGAATAAGCATTGTAGACTAAAGTTCTCTTGGCATGGGGGACTTTGTTTGTTAACTTTAATTTACAGATTGCAAACACTGGGCAAATAAAGACATCGCTGCACAAATTGCATTTAATGCAAATGCTAGTTTTACCACTTGCCGACCGCGGACCGCCGTCATATGACATCCTCGGCTGCGCCGCTTTGGCTGTGAAGTGATGATCGTTTTTTTTATTTTAGGCTTCCCAGCCTAGAGGTGAGATGTGGGTCTTATTGACCCCATATCTCACTGTAAAGAGGCCCTGTCATGCCTTTACTATTACAAGGGATGTTTACATTCCTTGTAATAGGAATAAAAGTGATCAAAATGTTTTATTTTGTTTTAAAAGTGTCAAAATATTATTATTTTTTAAGTAAAATTAACAATAAAAAACACTTACCCCGACTTGTTCATTCCCCGTCTTAGTTGGGGTAGGCGGTACACTTTGGTGGGGGTGGGTCAGTTACGCCCTGTGACATTTGACCTCTGGGAACCCGCCCTTTGACCTCTGGAGGAGGTCCCTGTTCCAATTCCTGAGTCCTAGCCATATTCGTCAATGGGAAACCCTAACCCTAAATTAAAGTGCCCCTGTCCCTGTGTGCTCGCACGCAGAAGCGAACGCATACATTAGTCCCGCCCACATATAAAAAACGGTGTTCAAACCACACATGTGAGGTGTTGCCACTAACCTTAGAGCGAGAGCAATAATTCTAGCCCTAGACCTCCTCAGTAACTCAAAACGTGTAACCAGTAAAAAATTAAAGTGTCGCCTATGGGGATTTTTAAGTACCGATTCCAATTCCACGAGTGTGCGCAATTTTGAAGCGTGACATGTTGGGTATCTATTTACTCGGCATAACTTCATCTTTCACATTATGTAAAAAAATTGGGATAACTTTACTGTTTTTAAAGCATGAAACAGTTTTTATTTCCCAAAAAAACGCGTTTGAAAAATTGCTGCGCAAATACCGTGCAAAATACCGCCATTGTATTCTCTAGGGCAGGGGTGTCAAACTGGTGGCCCTCCAGCTGTTGCAAAACTACAAGTCCCATGAGGCATTGCAAGGCTAACAGTTACAAGCATGACTCCCACAGGCAGAGGCATGATGGGACTTGTAGTTTCGGAACAGCTGGAGGGCCGCCAGTTTGACACCCCTGCTCTAGGGTCTCTGCTAAAAAAACATATGTAATGTTTGGGGGTTCTGTGTAATTTTCTAGCAAAAAAATTATGATTTTTACATGTAGGAGCATCAGAATTGGCCTGGTTGTTAAGTGGTTAAGTTAAGGCTGAAATCATTTCTACATGGAACTTGTTAACCACTGGATTCCCAGGCGCTGTTATGAAATGGCACAGGGACAGCAGCTGTTTGTCCCAGCGCCATTTTAAAATAGCGACCAGACTTGGTGGCTCGGTGTCCATAGCGATGGAACCGCTGACTGTCGGTGACAGCTGGAGTCCAGCTTTGAAAGATCAGCTCCTAATCAGGGCTGGTGGTTGGAGTAAAGCTATTCCAGCTCTGTCTGGCCTTTCCTTACAGCAGTAGAACACTGTTATAGGGTAATTAAAGGCATTAATACATAACTATTAGAAGTGATCTGCTGGTGCACAGCTCCTTTGGGGTTCTGGAACTGGTCCAAATCAAGACCCTGTTCTATTCTGTGCCTAATGTTACCTTTAGCATGCTTTAAAATTGTCCTCCAACAATTGTGTGTCGGATTTTCCGAGTATGTGTACACAAGTCCGTCGGACAAAACTCCAAAGTACAAACACGCATGCTCGGAAGCAATGCTCACCAAACACATTAGCAGAAGTTGCCCAAAGGGTGGTGCTAAAGAGCTGGAAAAACACGTTTCATGTTTGTTGCCCGACAATTCTTTGCCATTTGTATGCAAGAAAAGTTCATGGCCAACGCCCTTTCGGACAAAAGTCCTGCGCTTTTGCCCGCAGAAAATCTGATCGTGTGTACGAGGCTTTAAAATCTTACACTGGATAATCTTTATCACGTTCATTTCAATCTTTTCAAATCTGAATACCTGGTGATTGTGCCATAAAGGTCTTTGTTCAGGCACTTCCTGTTGGGGTGACAATGCTTGGACACACTTTACTCTACTGCGTTCGGACCCTGTCGCATGTTGCTTCTGGTGGGGACTCTAGAAGGCTGCACTGATGCTCATTGCACAGACATGGTCCACCATTGTTCACATCAAGAAGCCCAACATGAGCAAAGGAAGTAGCTGAAAGAGAGTGCAGGAGATCAGCAGCAGAGATGGAACAAAAGGATGGCAAAGGGGACAACTGTATTTTCCAAAATGTATGACGCTCTGGGGTTGATTTACTAAAACTGGAGAGTGCATAATCTGGGGCAGCTCTGTATGGTAGCCAATCAGCTTCCAGGTATTTTGGGCAAAGCTTAATTGAACTGATTGGCTGCCATGCACAACTGCACCAGATTTTCCACTCTCCAGTTTTAGTAAATCAACCCCACAATGCTTTAGCAAACTTAAATGTCAGTTAGTGTTTAATAGGACTTTAACCGGGCAATAGACAATTGATGCCCGGGAAGTGGTTCTGTTATGCTGACTGGACGTCTATTGACGTCCAGCAGTATAACATCCCGGCGCACTCCCGTGGTGGCGCGCAGCGATCGGTGATGCGGGGTGTCAGTCTGACACCCTGCATCTCCGAACCTGGTAAAGAGCCTCCGGCGGAGGCTCTTTACCACGTGATCAGCTGTGTCCAATCACGGCTGATCACGATATAAACAGGAAGAGCCGTTAATCGGCTCTTCCTCACTCGCGTCTCACAGACGTGAGTAAAGGAGAGCCGATCGGCGGCTCTCCTGACGGGGGGGATTCGCGCTGATTGTTCATCAGCGCAGCCCCCCCTCGGTTGCCCACACTGGACCCACCAGGGAAGCCTTCAACATGTGGATGGCCAGGTACATGCCCCATGGCCATCCACATGTTTCAAAACATGCTCAACATGTGCCAATCAGTGCCCACAAATAGGCACCACCACCATAGTAATCAGTACCACTCATCAGTGTCCCTCAGTGCCCACCTATCAGTGCCCATCTGTCCCACCTATCAGTGCCACCCAAATGTACCCATCAGTGCCGCCTATGAGTGCCCATCATTATTCCTTCTCAGTGCTACCTCATCAGTGCCCATCAGTGCAGCCATATCAGTGTCCCTGTCCTTGAAGAAGAAAACGTATTTATTTACTATTTACAAAAAAAAATACGGAAACAAATAAAAACGTATTTTTTTTCAAAATGTTCTGTCTTTTTTTTTGTACGTTGCGCAAAAAAAAAAAATCGCAGAGGTGATCAAATACCACCAAAAGAAAGCTCTATTTGTGGGAACAAAATTATAAAAAAAAATTGTTTGGGTACAGTGTAGCATGACCGCGTAATTGTCATTCAAAGTGTGACAGCGCTGAAAGCTGAAGATTGGCTTGGGCAGGAAGGTGCGTAAGTGCCCTGTATGAAGTGGTTAATGGTATGTTCACACACATTTTAGTAGATACCTGTTTGTAGTAGCAACCTGTCAGTATCGAACATTTTGGCAACTAGTTTAAGTGACCTCCCAATGAAGATGCTAGGTACCAGGCCTACCTCTATGGCAGGGGTCTCCAAACTTTCTAAACAAAGGGCCGGTTTACTGCCCTTCAATCTTTAGGGGGGCCAGACTGTGGCTTGTGGGAGTAGAGAATTTCCTGGTGTCAATGGGAGTAAACGGTGCCCCATTGTTGGTATCAGTGGGAGGAATACTGCCCCGTCGTTGGTGTCAGTGGGAGGAATAGTGCCTCGTTGTTGGGAGGAACAGTGCCCCATCATTGGTGTCGGTGGAAGGAATAGTGCACAGAAACGATATGCTACGTGGTTATTGACAGCGTGGGGAGTAATGTCCCAAGGGCCGGATAAAAGCAAGCCAAGGTGCCACATCCGGCCCCCGGGCCGCAGTTTGGAGACCACTGCTTTATGGTTTCAATGTTTGACACAATTCCCTGTGCTTATTCTAGCTTTGTGACTTAGGCCGTGTACACACGGCAGAGAACCTCGACGGGCAGAACACATCGTTCCGCCCGTCGAGGTTCTCTGCCGGCCGTCGAAATCGGCGACCCGCCCGTCGGGAATGGCAACCAGCCATTCATCCAGGCGGGCCGTCGAGCAAATAGAGACCGTACACACGGCCGAGGTCCTCGCTGGAATGCAGCTTCCAGCGAGAACCTCGGTCGTGTGTACGCCGCCTCAGAGTGAAGTCAGAACTCCCCCCTACATACTGTACTTGTTCCAACTCTGAAATCAAAGACCCGACATGACAGGCAGGCAACTCTCCCAACAGATTTTTTTTAGCCTCGTTGTGCAGCCAGTTCTTCACACTGGATCTCCAGCTGCTGTAGATGGATTTCTTGTATAACATGCATACAAATATTTCAGTGTACAGAATTTCTTATACATAACGTTCAACAGTACAGGATTTCAATTCATAAATGTCATTTTTTGTTTTTTAGGGCCGACACATGGTGAAAGATGACTGGTGTATCTGCCCCCATTGCGAATTTCCAGCCCTTTATTCAGAGTTTAAAAAGTAAGCTGTGTGTGTCGGTGGGGGGGCAGTAACCTGGGGGCAATGGCTAATATCCGATGCTACAGAAACACTTATGAAGGGGTTGCATTCTTTGCGTTAAGATAAAAAGCCTTTTGTGTGCAGCAGCCCTCCTAATACTTACCTGAGCCCCATCCCTATCCAGTGAGGTGCCTGCCCGTCCGGGACTCTCCCTCCTGATTGGCTGAGACACAGCAGCAGTGCCATTGGCTCCCGCTGATGTCAATCAAAGTCAGCCAGCCAATTAGGAGAGAAAGGGGGCATGCCGAACTGGAGCTCTGTGTCTGAATGGCACATGGAGCTGCAGTTTGGCTCAGGTGCCCCCATAGCAAGCTGCTTGCTGTGGGGGTGCTGAAAAACTCAGCTTATACTCGAGTATATACGGTATTTGATTTGGAAAAGGACATTTTGGTGGTGATAGTTTTGTATATATCATATATATTGAACGTTTCCATGCATTTTATTTTTCTTGTTGTTATAGTGTAGTCACTACTAGCATTGCTATGAGCAATTATGAATGATGTAAATAATCTTCTATTCAGATTACTGGAATCAGAAAGTATCTGTCCCATGTGTTCAGAAAGAGTAACAGACGATCAGCTAAAGAAGGTGTCTGACTGCTCTGTGTACCTCAAAAAGGACCAGGATGATCAGTAACACATGGATAAATGTAAGGAGCCATGTTTATTTACTCTATGAAATTATAGTGTTAGTTCTTTGTGATATGTGGACTTAAAGCATTTGTAACCCTAAAAAAAACATGTTTTGCAGCAGGAGGGGAAGGCTGGAGGCATGGAAAAGTGAAAAGTCTCCCATTCCCCCAACTAAAATCTAATGGAACCAATTACCTTCAGAAATCACCCAATTAGTAAATCGTCCACCTGTGTGTAATTTCTCAGTTTAAATACAGCTGTTCTGTGAAGCCCTCAGGTTTGTTAGAGAACCTTAGTGAACAAACAGCATCATGAAGGCCAAGGAACATACCAGACAGGTCAGGGATAAAGTTGTGGAGAAGTTTAAAGCAGGGTTAGGTTATTTATTTTTATATCCCAAGCTTTGAACATCTCATAGAGCACTGTTCAATCCATCATCTGAAAATGGAACGCGTATGGTTCAACTGCAAACCTACCAAGCCATGGCCATCCACCTAAACTGACAGGCCGGGCAAGGAGAGTATTAATCAGAGAAGCAGCTAAGAGACCCATGGACACTCTGGAGGAGCTGCAGAGATCAGGTCAGCTCTCAGCTCAGGTGGGAGAATCTGTCCACACTCCACCAATCTGGCCTTTATGGAAGAGTGGCAAAAAAAAAAAAAAGCCATAAAAAGTCCCATTTGCAAGAAGCCATGTGGGGGATACAGCAAACATGGAAGGTGCTCTGGTCAGATAAGACAAAATTTCACTTTTTGGTCTAAAAGCAAAACGCTTTGTGTGGCAGAAAACTAACACTGCACACTACCTTGAACACACCATCCCCACTGTGAAACATGGTGGTGGCAGCATCATGTTGTGGAGATGCTTTTTTTCAGCAGGGACAGGGAAGCTGGTCAGAGTTGATGGGAAGATGGATGGAGCCAAATACAGGGAAATCTTAGAAGAAAACCTGTTAGAATCTGCAAAAGACTTGAGGTACAGCTTCCAGCAGGACAAGAACCCTAAACATACAACCAGAGCTACAATGGTTTAGATTAGGGGTCTCAAACTGGCAGCCCTCCAGCTGTTGTAAAACTACAAGTCTCATCATGCCTCTGCCTGTGGAAGTCATACTTGTAACTTTCAACCTGGCAACGCCTTGTGGGACTTGATGTTTTGCAACAGCTGGAGGGCTGCAAGTTTGAGACACCTGGTTTAGATCAAAGCATATTCATGTGTTAGAATGGCCCAATCAAAGTCCAGACCTAAATCCAATTGAGAATCTGTGTCAAAACTTTAAAATTGCTGTTCACAGACGATCCAATCTGACAGAGCTTGAGCTATTTTTACAAAGAAGAATGGGCAGAAATGTCACTCTAGATGTGGAAAGCTGGTAGAGACATCCCCAAAAAGACTTGCAGCTGTAATTGCAGTGACTTTATTTAATAAAGTGATAATTAACTACAAAGTATTGACTCGGGGATTGAATACAAATGTACGCAAAACTTTTCACATATTTATTTGTAAGAAATTTTGAAAACCGTTTATCATTTTCCATACACTTCACAATTATGTGCCACTTTGTTTTGTTCTATCACATAAAATACTTTTACATTTTTGGTTGTAACATGACAAAATGTCAAGGGGTATGAATACTTTTTAAGGCACATGCAATTGAGCTTCTTGGTTGTTTAGCCTCCTAGTGCATTTGGAGCTGCTTTCTAGCCTTACCAATTTATGTTCCATAGCATGTCAACCAAAAACTTTAATATTTTGTTTTATTTATTTCTGTTCTAGGCCTGGCAGCCGTTTGGCTTCTGATGGAATTTTTGTGGGTAAATGTTAACTTGTTGCACCTTTTGTAAAAAACTTTAACATTTTGTATATATTTCTTACAGTGATATGGCATTTATTTTAAATAAAGATTTCTAAAAAAAAAAAAGTGAGCCCGATTTTTGCATTCACATTCCCGACTTCTTACCATTTACATTTTATTTAAAATGACACTGAAAATGTATGTGTAGTAACGCACATTTGCACGCATATTTTTGGGGTGTTGCATTTTGTCCAATGCAGAAAAATGGAAGTCTCTGGACTTTGTGTAAATGATACTGATGGAGTGGAAAGGTCATAGGGCAAGATACCGCAATCCCACAGATATTTTACTCCCCCTTCCATTTATCCAGCAGGATCAGGTGAAGCCATAGTGGAATCCCCCTCACCTAGCTCCCACCAATGCTCACTCGATTTTTAGCAGAAAGTTTCGCACCCACCTCACAGCAACTGAAAATAGCTATACAAAAAAACGCAAAATTTAGTATCGCTGGGAAAAATTATACATGAAAATGTTGCATTAACTCAGACTACGGAAACGTTATTTGCTTTACTGCAATTGTTGGAAGAAATATTTGGGATGAACTCTGAATTTTACTGCATATTAACAAGAGGTTGTGCTTTGCCCATGCATGCCAGCCCTATACATTTGTCCATGGAAACCAAGTGGAATTCCAGTATTTCCATGTCGGGAGGCATGTACAGAGAAGAAAATGTCATCCATATGAGCCACACATCTCTGCAAACCCCAGGAGGGGAAAAGGAAGTAGTGGAATTTCACTCTGTGGACAAATGTAAGGGGCCGACTTCAGAGAGAACGTGTTGCTTAGATGTGCAGAGGTGGGTGGCTAAATGGACATTTTCTTCCCTGTCCATTGCTGTACGGAGCCAGGACAAGTTCCATCCTAGTCTGCATTCAGTTGTCAGCTTTGATTGGATTTCTTTAGCCCAAGCAGCATTCCACAATTTTGATTTGGGATTCACGTTGGGAGGATCATGTTACTTACACCTTCCCATGTGACAGTGATGGAGCTTGGACACGGAGGCCCCCAGTGCTACATATGTAAATCATTGCCAGCGCCACCATTTTTTTTTTATCCATTGACCAAAAAAAAAGCTACACTGAAAAACGCTGATTAAAGCTATTGCAAAATTGTTGAAAGGCTCCCTGCAAAGCTATTGGCTTTTTTTTTTTTAGCTTCGGTGTGCATGGAGCCCAATTGGTTTCCTGGCGGTTATAGTGACCAACTGGCTTGAGTATAGAGTCAAAGGGCCAGATTCTCAAAAGAATTACGCCGGTTTCTATTCTAAAAACATGATACGCCGGATTTACGCTAAGATCCGACTGACGTAATAATCTTGCACCGTCAGATCTTAAATGTACTGTTACGCCGGCCGCTAGGTGGCGTTTACGTTGATTTCTCATTTGCTTATGCAAATGAACAAGATACGCCGATTCCAGACCGTTTTTACACCGCCTCGTCGTCGTTTCCGTAAGCGTAAACTTACCCCTGCTATATGAGGGGTGAGTTTACGAAGGTCCGTCGTATGCCATGTTAAGTATGGCGTCGGGACAGTGTCGTCTTTTTCCGTCGTTTAAGTCGTTCGCGAATAGAGCATTGCGTAAGTGACAATCACGTCGGTTTCATCGACGTTTTCCAATGTGAGTTGGAGCATGCGCATGGCGCATGCGCAGTTCGTTCGCTGCGCGCTTAATTTTTTTTTTTTTTTTTTAAGTGTATTTTGTGCGTGAACTCGAGAGAGAGGAGCCGGACTGCAGGAGTTGGGAGTAGGCAGACCCTCCCCCCGGAGGCAATCGCCATCCTTCTCCATGCCCCCGGTGGCAATGGCAGGTGTGAGGGGGGGCCTCCCACTCACCCCGCCCTACCTCCTCCTCTTGGGAGCCCAACTGGGGCCCAACAGGACCCCATCGGGGCAGAGGGACTCCCCCTATGAGGGAGTGAGGGGGCCCGACCCACCAAGCCAGCCCCGTAGGTCCTTCGCCTCTCTTTAGGAGACCGCATGGCCAAAGTGCGTGCGTATTAAACCAATTTTGTGTGCGTGCAAGTGTGGTGGTTTTTGTGGGGGGGGGGGTGGGCGTACTAAGCACAGGCGTACCATGCATAGCACACCCACCGGGAGCCGGGCTGAGACCACCAAACTCAATTCACATGTAGCCGAGACCGGGATCCGAACCCTTGGCTGCAGAGGTGAACGGCTTGTCAGCGCAGTGCCAATCACGTTGAGCCACCACAGCTCCTTCGCGCGCTTAATTTAAATACAAGCCGCCCCCTTCGATTTACGCGGCCTTACGCCGGGCCATTTACACTACGCCGCCGCAAGTTACGGAGCAAGTGCTTTGAGAATACGACACTTGCTCTAGTAAGTTGCGGTGGTGTAGTGCAAATGGCTTACGCTACGCACGAGAATCTGGCCCAAAGACTCCACAGGCAGATTTGGAAAGTCAGAACTCCTTATTTGTAATACTAGCAGCAGAATAGACAAGCATTTTCACTAGTAAAGCACCCTTTATATTTCTGACATGTTTCTTTAAATAGCTGAATCTCTTTGCTTTAGCCAGGGACAAGATATAACAAGAAACAATGGATGCACAACATTCTAAAGCACACATTAAAAAAAAAAAATAACAGGATGACATAGGATTTTATTAATTTTTTTGATGATTTTGTGGAGTCCATGGAGGGACACAAGAAGTCTTTAACCTTTGAGTGATACTGCTGCCTACAGGAGGCATAAACATTGGCAAACTATAAGCCAGGCCAGCAACTTCCTTCTCACTACTGGCAAAGCCTCATCATAAAACACAGAGTGATAGGGCCTGGGTCCAGAGTCCAAGAATATGATTTTTACAGTGACTACAGCAAGTTTATATCGCAGGACTTGATCTTTACGACGTGCTTATTCTGCCACATTAATTGTGTCTGGACACTGGCCAAAAAATAAAAACGAAGCTGGAATCCCTGCCTAGGCATAGCCCAGCTAAACCTCAGGTTTTTAGCTAGTGGCTAGGTGATGGATATGCCTCTCTGTGGATCTCTTAAAAGGGGTTGTAAAGACAAAAATATTTTCCTCTTAAATTAAAGTCTGACAGTAGCTGATAAAGTGAAAAGTAATGTTTTGCATTATAACTAGTTTGATACCTGCTGAAATCGAGATGTTTTATTCACCTCCGTCACTCCTGAATCGTTATTCTCACAGACTTCCTGGTTTGCGGTGCGCATTCATTCTTGCTACATGACAGCCTAATGGGAACTACAGTTCCCATTAGGCTTAGCCTCCATGCCTGTGAGGGTTAAGAGAGCATCTTCACACAGGGTTGTAGTCATAGGGAGGGGGTGAGCACATTCTGCTTTCCACCATGCAAAATGGCTCAGGTCCTGGTGGAAAGCAAGAAGAGGAGAGACAGGAAATGGCATTTTCAAACCTGGATTAATGTATTTTGGAAGTCAAAAGGAAAAACAAGGTGATATTTAAATGCTCTAGCTTACAGCAATCAATTGATCTAATAAAAAACAAACCTTTAGTGTTCCTTTAAGCAAGCTTTGATACCCATATATTCCAGCCTCTTCCCAACACCTCTAATGGGGCAGAAGTGGGTTTTATCCAGATAAGGCACTATGGCTAATGCTGCCAGTTAGCTCTTGATCCTGGAGTCTGCAATCTCCTGAGTAAAGTGTACCAGGTGAACTTGCTGGCAGTGACATCAACGCAGCCTGGCTAAGGCAAGTGACCGAAGGCACAGAACCTGGAAGAAAGACCGGGTGAAGATGGAAGCTCCTGGGAACCGCCGGATTGATCCCATCGCTGGAGGGCTTGGTCTGACAGGTAAGTGTACCCTAATGTGCCAATATGCTGTGCATACTTGTACATTATGGTATAACCTACCTCAGGGCCCTGTGCAGCACACCTGCTATGATTGTTGTAAATTGGGCTAAATGGCCATTCTACGTGGACTGGCAAGTTTGTTAGGGCTATTGATGCTGGTGACAGATTTTCCCATAAGAGTCCTTGTGCATTTCAACTGTGTTTTTTGCTGTTTGTTGGCATGGTGTAGCAGCATTTAAAAAAAGAAAAAAAAAGTGGCTATACGCAGTACATTTACATTGATGTCATCATCCATTCTGTAATTGCACAGCACCATTTTCACATCCCTGAGGCAGACAAGTGTTTACAGCAGGGATCTTCAAACTGTGGTCCTCCAGCTGTTGCGGAACTACACATCCCATGAGGCATTGTAACTCTGACATTCACAGACATGACGGGAATTGTAGTTCCTGAACAACTGGAGGTTCATAGTTTGAATACAGCAAGTATTTGGGGATATCAGAGGGGTTTACACAGGCCTACAAATTCTCAGCAAGCCCTGGCCTTGTGCAGGCAAATGGTGGTTATGATGCGTTGGGCTCAAATACTTTTATCAGATAGGACCTCCTGCACAGTTCACCCTGCAATGGCTTTCCAAAGGGTCAGATAAGCTCTGAATCCTTGCTCTTAGAGGATTGTGCCCCTGCAACAGTGGAAATACCAGCTACTTCCTTTGTGTCGAACAACTTTCGGCAAACATACCTTGACTGATCAGCTTTCAGTGGTTCTCACTGGCATGAAACGCCTGGGACTTGAACATAAATGCTCTTCTTTTCCTCCTCCCCCTTTGAGGGAAGAGGAGGCTTCAGGATGGAGAGTGTGTAGAGGAAGCAGTGTGCCCCCAATTACAAGTAGTAATGCATGTTTTCACCATCGAATATTTTTCTCACCAGCACCCACGTGGAATATGAATTTCACAAGAAATGGGGCCGCTCCAGTTGTTGATCCAGCTATTTTTTTTATATAAAAAATAAATAAAAATCCCAGACTGTCCTAATGGGTGAAGTCTCATTCTTTAACTGCTTAAGGACAGGCACATTGGCATACCTGTACGTCCCTGCTTAGACGTGGGTGCGATCGGACCCCCCCCCCCGGTACTTGCGGTGGTCCCCGTGGCTGCAGGAGCGAACCGGGATGAGGGGGCGGCTGTTCTTTTTTGTCCACCCCCTCCGGATCGCTTCCAGCCAATCCGCTCCCTCCCTGCTCTGCACTTCCTCTGCCTGTATAATGTAAACACTGGCAGAGGAAGTGATGTCAGCTCTCCTCTTGGCGGTATTTTCAATCCGCCGAGAGAAGAGAAGACATCACACAGTAAGTCGCACTACACTGGACACCACACACATAGGCACATTAACCCCTTCTGGTCAACACCCCCCCCCCCCCCAAGTCACACTGTCACTGATTGCAGTGATTGTATATTAACTGATCACTGCATTTAGTCAAGAAATTTACTCTTTTTTTTTTTCAGGTTTTTCATGTGGCGCAGCTTTGCTTTTATTTCTTGATTATTTTTGTGCTATCACACGACAGCTGCAGCCTAGTGTTTATCTATCAATTGATCCAATTTATTATTTTACAAGCTAATTAGCGCAGTATTCACTGCATTTAGTGTCAGTGTGACAGGCAGTTAGTGTTAGGTCCAGGGTAGCCTTCTACCCCCCCCCCCCCCCCCCCCCCCCCTAATAAAGTTTTTAACCCCTTGATCACCACGTAGTTAACCCTTTCACCCCCTATTGCCAGTGTCACTAAGCGATAATTTTTCTGATCGCTGTATTAGTGTCGCTAATGTTGGTCTTTTTCCATTTATATCGCAAAAAATAAAAAGTGCAGAGACAATCAAATGCTAGGGTTGTCCCGATACCGAGTATTTGCGGGAGTACTTGTACTCCCGCAAATACCCCCGATACCTGTCCAATCCCGAGCAAGGGGGAGTGTCTATACATGGCGTGGCGGGGATTACAAGTACAAACGAAAGGTGCCTGCAATGCGGCGCTGTAATGCACGGAGATTAACGCGGCAGCAGCGGTGGCATCATCTACTACTAGGTATGGGGGACATGGCTGCATCTATGGGGGGGGGGGGGACAGGACATGGCTGCATCTATGGGGGGGGGGGGGGACAGGACATGACTGCATCTATGGGGGGGGGGGGGCAGGACATGGCTGCATCTATGGGGGGGGGGGGGAGACAGGACATGGCTGCATCTATGGGGGGGGGGGAGACAGGACATGGCTGCATCTATGGGGGGGGGGGGAGACAGGACATGGCTGCATCTATGGGGGGGGGGAGACAGGACATGGCTGCATCTATGGGGGGGGGGAGACGGGACATGGCTGCATCTATGGGGGGGGGGGGGGGGAGACAGGACATGGCTGCATCTATGGGGGGGGGGAGACAGGACATGGCTGCATATATGTGGGGGGACATGGCTGCATATATGTGGGGGGACATGGCTGCATATATGTGGGGGGACATGGCTGCATATACAGTGCAGAAAAGAAGTATTTGAACACCCTGTTATTTTGCAAGTTCTCCCACTTGGAAATCATGGAGGGGTCTGAAATTGTCATCGTAGGTGCTTGTCCACTGTGAGAGACATAATCAAAAAAAAAGAATTCCAGAAATCACAATGTATGATTTTTTTAACTATTTATTTGTATGATACAGCTGCAAATAAGTATTTGAACACCTGAGAAAATCAATGTTAATATTTGGTACAGTAGCCTTTGTTTGCAATTACAGAGGTCAAACGTTTCTTGTAGTTTTTCACCAGGTTTGCACACACTGGAGGAGGGATTTTGGCCCACTCCTCCACACAGATCTTCTCTAGATCAGTCAGGTTTCTGGGCTGTCGCTGAGAAACACGGAGTTTGAGCTCCCTCCAAAGATTCTCTATTGGGTTTAGGTCTGGAGACTGGCTAGGCCACGCCAGAACCTTGATATGCTTCTTACAGAGCCACTCCTTGGTTATCCTGGCTGTGTGCTTCGGGTCATTGTCATGTTGGAAGACCCAGCCTCGACCCATCTTCAAAGCTCTAACTGAGGGAAGGAGGTTGTTGCCCAAAATCTCGCAATACATGGCCCCGGTCATCCTCTCCTTAATACAGTGCAGTCGCCCTGTCCCATGTGCAGAAAAACACCCCCAAAGCATGATGCTACCACCCCCATGCTTCACAGTAGGGATGGTGATCTTGGGATGGTACTCATCATTCTTCTTCCTCCAAACATGGTTAGTGGAATTATGACCAAAAAGTTCTATTTTGGTCTCATCTGACCACATGACTTTCTCCCATGACTCCTCTGGATCATCCAAATGGTCATTGGCAAACTTAAGACGGGCCTTGACATGTGCTGGTTTAAGCAGGGGAACCTTCCGTGCCATGCATGATTTCAAACCATGACGTCTTAGTGTATTACCAACAGTAACCTTGGAAACGGTGGTCCCAGCTCTTTTCAGGTCATTGACCAGCTCCTCCCATGTAGTCCTGGGCTGATTTCTCACCTTTCTTAGGATCATTGAGACCCCACGAGGTGAGATTTTGCATGGAGCCCCAGTCCGAGGGAAATTGACAGTCATGTTTAGCTTCTTCCATTTTCTAATGATTGCTCCAACAGTGGACCCTTTTTTCACCAAGCTACTTGGCAATTTACCCGTAGCCCTTTCCAGCCTTGTGGAGGTGTACAATTTTGTCTCTATTGTCTTTGGACAGCTCTTTGGTCTTGGCCATGTTAGTAGTTGGATTCTTACTGATTGTATGGGGTGGACAGGTGTCTTTATGCATCTAATTTAGGATAATAAATGGAGTGGAGGTGGACATTTTAAAGGCAGACTAACAGGTCTTTGAGGGTCAGAATTCTAGCTGATAGACAGGTGTTCAAATACTTCTTTGCAGCTGTATCATACAAATAAATAGTTAAAAAAATCATACATTGTGATTTCTGGAATTTTTTTTTTGATTATGTCTCTCACAGTGGACATGCACCTACAATGACAATTTCAGACCCCTCCATGATTTCCAAGTGGGAGAACTTGCAAAATAGCAGGGTGTTCAAATACTTATTTTCTGCACTGTATGTGGGGGGACATTTAAAAAAAGTATCGGTATTCGGTATCGGCGAGTACATGAAAAAAAAGTATCGGTACGTGTACTCGGTCCTAAAAAAGTGGCATCGGGACAACCCTATCAAATACCATCAAAAGAAAGCTCTATTTGTGGGAAGAAAAGGACGCAAATTTTGTTTGGGAGCCATGTCGCACGACCGCGCAATTGTCTGTTAAAGCGACGCAAAAGCGACGCAGTACCGAATTGTAAAAACGCCTCTGGGCATTTAGGAGCATATTGGTCCAGGGCTTAAGTGGTTAAAGGTGTCATGGATAAAAGGTTAGAAACCTTTTTGAAGGCTTCCTCCTTTCCGGTAGAAAGTCTGGGAAAAGCATCTGCTTCAATCCAGAGAATCAGACCCTGAAAGTTCTGCCATTCGCCAGCTCATGAAAGACTTTCCGAGAGCCTTGAACCTTCGGGGATTTTATAAGGCAACTTTTAAGGGTGGGCACCATGTCTCTGTATAGGAGAAGGACTCTATGGCTTTAGGTGTTGAAAGGATCGTCATTGATCCGTGATCCAAACCAAAAGATTTTGATCCGAACCGCACACACATGATCCGCAGATTGATTTCTGAGAAAAAAAAAAAAAGTTGTGCGCATGTTCAATCCACACACAGCGTGGTCATGACGAGCAGAGGATGAAGGCGCTTGAACACCCTGCGTCATTTAAATCCCCTGTATGGGAGCATTTTGGCTTCCCTGTCAAATAGAATGATGAAGGAAAGAGGTTAGTGGATAAAACTGACGGTGTGTAGGCGCTGTGGCATAAGAAAGCCATATGACAGTGGAAATACATCAAGCATGGCCACGCATTTGAAGAGATATCACCCTGGTGTTTCACCAACAGGAGCGAAAGCAAAAGCTGCTCAACAACCGCTTATTACCGCAGAATTTAAGCAGCCCTTTGTTGCACAATCAGACCGGACTAAAGCCATCACAAACGCTATTGGTGTGTTTATAGGTGCAGACATGAGGCCATATTCGGTTGTGCAAAACGAGGGCTTTAAACACATGCTGAAATAGCTTGAGCCATGTTACGACACCTTTTTTTTGCTGATCCGAAAAATGATCCGATCCGTGACTCTGATCGGAGAAACGATCCGAACCGTACGTTTTTGATCCATTGCACCCCTAGTGTTGATGGATTTTTTTTCTCTGCAAAAAAGGTAAAATTGAGTGGTTGCCCTTTGGGAATAAAATGGCGGTCATTTCAACTTTTCCTGTCACACGGTATTTGCTGAACATTTTTCAAACACTTTTTATTAGGAGAAAGAAAAAAAAAATTCAATTAAAAAAAAAAACACAAACGCACACACAAAACACTAAAGTTAGCCCGATCTTTTTGTATTATTATAAAAATACTCTGAGTAAATAGATACCAAACATTTCACGCTTCAAAATTGTGCACACTTGTGGAATAGCGCCAAACTTCGGTACCTAAAAATCTCCGTAGGCGACATTTAAAAAAAATGTAGTTTACCTGTTTAGGGCTAGAATTATTTCTCTTGCGCCAACATTCCCAGCGATACCTCACATGTGTGGTTTGAACGCAGCTTACATTTTCTGAGGCTGAAAGTGACATCATAATGTCGCGCCCGGCCTTTGAAGGTTATAGAGATGGCCGGGGGACCAATCTGCCAGCCGATTTATTCTCAGTCTCGCATTGGCTAGCTGCTATAAGCATCAGAGGGGGCTTTTGGACAGCCGCTGTGATTGTTTTCACTTTGCAGGAAATTGCTGGCAGAAAAAAAAAAAAAAAAAAGCTACCTAAATGATGCCTGCATCTGCAGGCATTATTCAAGGATCTCCACTCAAAGTCTAGGACGTTATGACAAATTTTTTTTTTTTTTTTATTGCATTTATTTTTTTCTTAGGAGCCTGTGAAACATTGGGCCTGCAATCAGCAGATGACAGGTGCAAGGACAGGCTCCTCTTCAGACTAATCAGTGTAAGGCCCCTTTCACACGTATGGACCGTTCTTCCGTTTACGGACTTGTAATGCATCCCTATGGGATCGCGTCCGTTAGCGGATGATGCATCCGCTAACGTCCGCAAAGATCCGCTTTTTCGGACGGAAGAAAACCCTATTTTTCTTCCGTCTGGCGGATCGGATGAATACGGACAGACGGTCCGTATTCATCCGATTCCCCATAAGAGACAGCGGAGGAAAGACAGGGCGGTCTCTGCAGTGTGCGGGGACCGCCCTGTCCGCCGACAGCTCAGCAGGGATTTACGGACAATCCCCGCTGAGGCGACGGACACACACGGAGCGGATAAAAAACGGTCCGCTCCGTGTGAAAGGACCCTAACTCGTAACGGAAAGACACAAACTGACCATGCTAACATGGATTGGCAGCCATGATTAGTGTGGTCAGTTTACAGACAGGAACAGGCAGGATTAACCAGGTATTATACAACATGGACATTTCGAAATGACATTGCAAGATAATGATACAGTTTATCCTGGAGAGACAGGATTTTTTTGGGGAGGGTTTACAAACACTTAAAAAGGTATTAAAAAATCGAAATGTCCGTTTGTGAAGCTAAAGGGGAGAAAAGGGAAAACTATGTAAAAGCGAGTCAACAAGGTAAAAGGTCCATGTTAAAGAAATTCCCCCCTACTCCCTGACTAGTTGCCAGACCAAGATCCCAAGGCAAATTAGGCAGGAGCTTTAGGGCTCAGTGAATGTCCAGGGCCAAAAGCTGCTACCTTAATCTGTCTCTGCTGGTGGCTATGGGTTTCTACATTTCTCGCACAGCTTTCTTAGTACCCAACAAAATTAGCACGATCAGAAGATATTAAAAAACATATGCTTCCGTTATACTACTTTAATGAGAAATTATATATATAGTTATATTAAAGTATCATACAAAACAAAAACATATTCTGTTCAATTTTCTATGTACAAAAAAAGGAGCAGCAAAGACTGTAAAATACGTACATCGAAAAAGAAAGTGCTGGAGGGGAAGATATGGAAGCTTGATGAATTTGCTTGATTAGTACACTTTAAAAAAAGCTTCTCCCTACTACTGTACACGGATCACTAAAGTTCTGATAAGGGAGCCTACTGCTCCATGTCTCTCTACACCCACGTCGGTCTCATTCTGTAGAGGAGCCGCGGTTTCTTGAAGGAGGGGCATGCGAGTTTGGAGTCCACTGAACACATCACTTTGCCTTCTTAGTCTTCGGTTTAGCCTTTGGTTTAGACTTTGCTTTTTTGTCTTCACTCTTTTCTGCTTTGGATGTTTTGGAAGGTTTTGATGTTGTTTTTGCCTTTTTTGCCTAGTGTGGTAAAATAAGGCGATTAGAATGGAAGCAACATGGCCACCTCTATATTGCACTTTTAGCGAAAACAGTAGGATCATTTTTCATACACAGGTTTGTAGAGATTTACATATTTTGTATATCAAACACGACAGCCAGCACCCTTGGTACACGTCCGATCAGAAAAAATAAATACAAATATTGACTTACCTGAAAATTTCATATCTTGGGAGTACAGTACACAAATTATTCAAATCTGACCAATCTTATCAAGCCAGCCACGTGTTGCATTCAAGAAATATGCTGAGGTTGATGTTTTAACCAGTTTTTTTCTCTGAAGCCCAACCTCACTACCGGGACCCCATTCCATCACAACCACCCTGGTCACCCCGTTCTATTATATGAACCTCTTCAATATCCCCTCTCTACTGACATCTTCTCTTCAACCCTCCCCACACAAGAAAACAAACTTGTTGGACATTTCCAGTCTTGCCCTAAACTTCATCTCTCTGCTCTGGCTTACCTCCAAGCTACAGCCTCACTAACAACTGCCTTCCTACCCCTAAAGTCTGGCAACACACTGCAGCAACTGGCCCCCTAAAACTCACTACTTTAAAACCGCTAAAACCAATGACCATTACTCAGTACTCCTACTATTAGAGCTTTCTGGTGCCTTTGACACTGCTGACCACCCTCTGCTTGGCCTCAAAGATTTGTAAGAAAGGTCCACTTGCTGGAGGCAGGGACCCTGCCATGTTACAAGAAAATTCTATCGAGTAACACAGCAAACATTAGCAATACACAGTAACCCCACAGTCTTCTAGTAACAATAACAAAAGATGATTTATCTAGTTGCCAAGGGTTGGTATTTTTTATGCATCGCTACTTGACTACGTAGACCTCAGAGTCATGTTCCACATATAGCTATGCATTATCTTGCTTCCAAATTCAATAGTGAAATAACAAAACATTTCCTAGACCTAGAGGGTTAAGGCCCTGTTATTTTAATATGAGAATTATGGCTGAAGGCCCTTGCAGATTATTAATTTAGTACGGAAGGATGAAGGCTTTAACACTATTAGTATCCAAGTACTGTATAACGCGGACGGGAAGACAGAACTATGGCTGGTGTTGGCACATAGTGCTCAAAGCAAAAAAATCAACATTTGTTTTAATAATCCCCTCTTTTCGCTCTAGGATTCAAATTTTTTATTTAATAATTACATTTTTTAAATTTAATAATAATTTGCCTGGAGCCTCTCCATGTAACAATTAGTATATCATTTCATAATTATTCACACTACAATTCTCATTTTATTATACATTTTCAACATCCATTAAGATTGCAGTTTCCATAAAGTGGTTATAAAAGGAAAAAACTGTTTAATCAAAAAATAAATAAAAAAATCATAAAAAAAAAAAAAGGAAAAAAATCTTTCCCTAAATAGCTTCATTTACCTAGTGCAGTCCTCCTTCACTTGCCTCATCCTTCAATTTGGCTTTTAAATGTCTTATTTCTTCTGAGAAATGCTCACTTCCTGTTCTTCTGTCTGTAACTCACCACCGTAATGCAAGGCTTTCTCCCTGGTGTGGAGAAAGCCTCTTGAGGGGGCGAACAGGAGTGTCAGGACTCCCACTAACACACAGCTACTTTCTCTATCTGCAAAGTAGAGAGCGTCCTGACTCTCCTGCTCGCCCTCTCCCCCCTCAAGAGGCTTTCTCCACACCAGGAAGAAAGCCTCACATTATGGTGTGTAGTTACAGACAGAAGAACAGGAAGTGAGGATTTCTCAGAAGAAATAAGGTCATTTAAAAGCAAAATGGAAGGATGAGGTAAGGGAAGGAGGACTGCACTAAGGTAAAGGAAGCTAGTTAGGGAAAAGAAAAATTCCTTTACAACCCCTTTAATTACCAGAACTGAGCATGTGTAGGAACCAAGAACAGCATCAAGCACAAATTTCATCTTACATCTATGAAGTAGCAACAGACTGATGGGAATCACTGAATCCCTTGTTAGCACTGCAGCACATATAGCCGTCTCTTTGTTCCACTTTTCCCTCTACAAGGGGAAACCCTACAGTATAAGAGACTGAATCTGTGTAGCTCAGTCTTAACGGATCCTCTGTTATATCAGCCGTCACCAAAAAATCCATACAAAAATACTGGCGACATCCTCACTAAAGGAAAAGACAAAAAAAGCAGGACTTTTAATTGGAGAGATGAACAATTGATGAGTTACCTTGATCATGGCATCTCCACCTACATCATCTTCCTTTTCTTGAGCCGGATTGTCTTCATTATTCACTTCCTCACTATACTCCATATCAGGCGATGAGGACATTTCTCGTTTAGTGGCTTTTACCATTTGTAGAGAGTAAGGGGTAAGATGAGCCTCTTTGTTGTAGCTGCGTGTAAAAGCGCTTTTCACCTGGGGGGCAGACGTGTGAATCAGTCTAGGAACATACTGTCATGTGTGTACCATTTAAAATGACTTCTACAGCAAGCAACTAAACTAAAAAGGTGCGACAGGCATATGGTATATACAAAACACTATCAAAGGGCATGAAAAATCTTGAGGCTTTAATAAGAATATATATTATAAATTCAATAAAATATTTGAAAAGCTTTATTTTGGGTAGTGTGCAAGACGGGGGTTGATTTTTTTAAAACTGGAGAGTTCAAAATCTGGTGCAGCTGTGCATGGTAGCCAATCGGCTTCTATATGCAGGTTGTTCAATTAACCACTTAAGCCCCGGACCATTTGGCTGGCCAAAGAGCTTGCCACTTTTTGCGATTGGGCACTGTGTCGCTTTAAGTGACAATTGCACGGTCGTGCGACGTGGCTCCCAAACAAAATTGACGTCCTTTTTTTCCCACCAAAACATTTTTTGGTGGTATTTGATCACCTTTGCGATTTTTTTTTTTTTGCGCTATAAAACAAAAATAGAGCGACAATTTTAAAAAAAAATAGATTTATTTTGCTATAATAAATATATAAGCACGACACTCCACACCAGGGAGAAAGCCTCCCATTACTGTGTGGAGTTACAGACAGAAGAATAGGAAGTGAGGATTTCTCTGAAGAAATAAGGACATTTAAAAGCAAAATGGAAGGATGAGGTAAGTGAAGGAGGACTGCACTAAGGTAAAGGAAGCTATTTAGGGAAAAAAAAAAAAATTGTACCTTTACAACTCCTTTAAACTTTTACAAAAAAAAAAAAAACACGACAAACTGGAAGCCGATTGATTTCCATGCAGAGCTGCACCAGATTTTGCACTCTCAATTTTAGTAAATCCTCCCCAGGGTTTCCACTACTTTGCAGCTATTGGAGTTACCATATAGAAATTTGGCAAGTTAGTTTATTCCAGTTATTAGTGAATAGAACAGCTCACACATTCCGAATCCACCAATTCGTAGACTAAATCCAAAGCTGGATATCGCCAGCAAATTTCAGCTAAAGCAAAAGGATATATTATTAAATCCTGTGGACAAGTCCAGCTACTGCTACTGGACTTCAACACCTAAACCCCAGCAATTTGATTTTAGCTGTTTAGCGTGGTCAGAGCCCTGAGACAAGGCGTTTGTAGACTGTAAGCTCCAATGAGCCCCTCTGATCCCTCCTGTATTGAGACTGTACCGTCTTCCCTGATGTTGTAAAGCCCTGCGCAAACTGATGGCGCTATATAAATCCTGTATAATAATAATACTATGGTAGCCAAAACTTTGCCAAACCAACATGCAAGCATTTCCTCGTGATGTTATTTACAGATTCTCCAAAAGGTGATAAGCGCATATACATAAACCACTGAAGATCTGTCATAAACAAAGTGCAAACTGTGCAACATCTATTGGAGACCTACCAAAGTGCTACACATTCTAAGGCTTTTTCCTTGCCTTATAAAAGGTAAGCGCAATGTGAGCTCACTCTTTTTCAAGAAATCACCTATTTATCAGCTGCACACCATGGATGGAATTATTTGATATTTATTTGATATTTATTTGATATACATTGGATCCCCATTTTATATGCATTTGCACTTTGTTGCACAGTTTGCACTTTGTTTATGACAGATCTTCAGTGGTTTATGTATATGCGCTTATCACCTTTTTAATCAATCACTATTGTTTTATCACATATCACAATCCAGATTGAGCAGCATCTAAATTTTTTCACTTTATTTATTTATTTTGGTGGCGCAAGAGCCCTACAAACACATACAGATTCTCCAAAATGTTCAGGTTACACACAATTATATAAAAAATAAAATGTATCTGCTCATTTCCTGTTCACACAAATTCTTACCTTGGGGTCAACTTTGGTGAAAGGACTTGGTTTTCCTCCCCAGCTGCAGATCTCCATAATGTTATCAAAGTCCTCCTTCATTAAGTAGTATGCATCCATCAAGTCCACAACTTCCTGCACACCATCTGAGCCCTGGGTTATCAGGGGCTGCACTAGTCTGTCCCTCATGTAGGGCAGGTAATCCAGATTCAAAGCACCCCTACTTGCCCGCGTTCTAATCATAAAAAAGATTAAGTATGAATATATTGTACATTGAGGGGAATTTACCAATACTATAAAAAAAAACCCACCACTTACAGATCCCTCCTGTGTTGATGTATTGTACCACATTAAGGCTCCATGCACACTGAGCCTAGGTTCACATTGGAGCGATTTGTCATGCGATTTGAGAGATCAAATCGCATGACAAGTCGCAGCCTATTGGCGGCAATGGCACTGTTCCAATCGGTGCGACACTGATTTTGCACACCTGGGCAGTTTTTAGTGTTAATGAGCTTTGGAGTTTATTGGCTTTTTTCTGAACGCCTGAAATTTGGGTTCAAAGTGTCGTTTTTTGGAGGGGAAAAAACCGTAAAAACCGCAAAAACGCTGAAAACTGCTCAAAAACGCCAAAGTTTTTTAATCTATTTAAAAAAAAAAAGTAAAAAAAAAAAAAAACTGATAAAAGTTACACTGAAAAACGCTGATTAAAGCTATTGCAAAAACGCAAAAAGTTGCAAGGCTCCCTGCAAAGCTACTGCCATTTTTTTAATAGCTTTTATTAGCGTCAGTGTGCATGGAGCCTAAGAGTTTTTTTTTTTTTTTTTTTTTTTTTTTTTTTTAAAGTGTATTTTTGTGCGTGAACTCGAGAGAGAGGAGCCGGACTGCAGGAGTTGGGAGTAGGCAGACCCTCCCCCCGGAGGCAATCGCCATCCTTCTCCATGCCCCTGGTGGCAATGGCGGGTGTGAAGGGGGGCCTCCCACTCACCCCGCCCTACCTGCTCCTCTTGGGAGCCCAACTGGGGCCCAACGGGACCCCAATGGGGCAGAGGGACTCCCCCTATGAGGGAGTGAGGGGGCCTAGCCCACCCAGCCAGCCCCGTAGGTCCTTCGCCTCTCTTTATTTTAAGAGACCGCATGGCCAAAGTGCATGTGTTTTAAACCAATTTTGTGTGCGTGCAAGTGTGGTGGTTTTTTGTGGGGGGGGGGGGGGGGGGGGGTGGGCGTACTAAGCACAGGCGTACCTTGCATAGCACACCCACCGGGAGCCGGGCTGAGACCACCAAACTCAATTCACATGTAGCCGAGCCCGGGTGGGGTTTTATGTAAAAAAAATTATTGATGCGCGATTGCAGCTGGATATCGGTTTATGGACCACGCAGACTGGAGACAGAGCTCTAATGATTTGCTTGCCACACAAAATGTAACTTGAGCCTCTTTCTGAGATTTGTTGTTTACAAGTAAAAAAATGTTACTAGAAAATTACTTAGAACCCCCCAAACATTATACATTTTTTTCCTAACACCCTAAAGCAGGGTCTCCAAACGGCGGCCCAAGGGCCAGACGTGGCCCTTTGCTAGCCTTAATCTGGCCCTTGGGACACAATTGCTTCCACTGATATGAGGCACAATTTCTCCCACTGACACCAACAATGGGATACTATTTCTTCCACGAATACCAATGATGGGATACTTTTCCTCCTACTAATAGGGGGAATACTCCTGCTCCTATTGACCACCAACCCTGAGGTCATTAATTCTCACCGATGCTGGGCCCGTGACATTTTCTGCTCCCGCTGGCCACAATCCGGCCCTCCTAAAGTCTGAAGAACGATAAAGTGGCCCTTTGTTTGAAAAGTTTGAAGACCCCTGCCCTAGAGAATACAATGGCGGTTGTTCCAATACTTTGTCACACCGTATTTGCACAGCGGTCTTACAAGCGCACTTTTTTTGGATAAAAGTCACTTTTTTTAATTAAAAAATACTACAGTAAAGTTAGCCCATTTTATTTTGTGAAAGATAATGTTACGCCGAGTAAATTGATACCCAACATGTCACGCTTCAAAATTATGTCCGCTCGTGGAATGGCGACAAACTTTTACCCTTAAAAATCTCCATAGGCGACATTTAAAAAAAATTCTACAGGTTGCACGTTTTGAGTTACAGCGGAGGTCTAGGGCTAGAACTATTGCTCTACCGATCGCAGTCATACCTCACATGTGTGGCTTGAACACCGTTTTCGGAGTGCGGCTGTCCAGAACTTTCCCTTACCCAATTGCTATTTGCATAGCCCGCACCTGCTACTTCAATTCTGAGGAGAGTCTCATCTCCCCTCCTCATTCATATCCATACCCAGGAAGGAGAAGGACCTGATCGACTGCCACTGACAGCTCTGGTTAGCGGCGGAGGGCACAGGAAAGCCACACATAAGTCATCTCCCTGCAAATCCACCGCAGAGGCCACCATTATCAGAATCCGGACCGCCAGCTGAAGACGAGGATACCCAAGTTATGGTCGTTAGCTGCTGTCATAACCGAGATATTCCTCTTCAAAGTGCCGACATATAGTCGTGCGCAAAATTGTATGGAGAAAAACCAGGACAGCCGCACTGTTCCTTTATAATAAAACAGATCACATCAACATGTCACAGCAAAAAACAGAAAAGAGCTGACGCGTTTCACACCAAAATACAGAGCTTATTCAGAGCTAGGGATGAGCTTCACGTTTGAAACTCGTCCGTTCGATCGTTTGTCAAATTTCGAACAAAAACGATAGTTCGCGGCAAATTCGAGTGAAACTAAACGACAGTTTTTAAAACTTTTTTCCATTGATACTACTATCAATGGAGTCCTGCTCCTGAAAAAACAACCGTTTCTAAGACTTTTTTCCATTGATACATGTTCCCTGGGGCAAGACCCGGGTTCTGAAAGACGTTTTCCAACAATAACTTGAAAATGTGTCTTAAAAATGATCGTTTTTGAATTCGAACGTACGAGTCCCATAGACTTCAATGGGGTTCTAAATGTTTGTGCGAACGATCGGACTGTTCGACGGTTCTGGTGCGTACCGAACGCGGGGGTGTTCGGCTCATCCCTATTCATAGCTATGAATAAGCACTGTATTTTGGTGTGAAACGCGTCAGTTCTTTTCTGTTTTTTGCTGCGACATGTTGATGTTGTGATCTGTTTTATTCTAAAGGAACATTTTTTGGAGTGTGGCCGTCCTGATTTTTCTCCATACAATTTTGCATACTATTGCAATGCCTGCACCCAGGGGTTGGATCCTACCTTTCAGCTTTAGCTCCTTGGGACCTCTGAGCGGTTAACTTTTTCTCTCATATAGTCGTGCGGTGGTTAAAGTGGTTATAAAGGCTATTTTTTTTTTTTTTTACTCCCTAAAATAAAAATAAAAAGGTTATATTTATCCGCTCTGTGCAATAGCACTGCACGGCCAAGGAGAGGAATACTGAAGCAGGGTGTTCCAATTGTTTCTAGGAAGCCATGCACAGCATGCTGCTGGTCTCTCCCACCTGCTATCATCTGCCTGCATTGCATAGAGAAGCACAAAAACCTAGTAATGATTCCACTGGATCTAAAGTATGTCATGAATTATTATTTTTATTTTTTATTTTATTGGCATGTTGATGGGAGAGGGGACCAGGAAAACATAAGGAGATTAAGCTTCAGCAATAATTAATCAGCTATTAGAGTCTAGAGAAGTAGAACAGTTTTACCTTAAAGACATGTGCATAGCCAACTCCTGTGTAATACGATCGTGTTTCCCAGTAGAAGAATATTTCCCAAGCCAGCTAGGAAAATGTGGAGGTTGAGACATGTAACCCTTCATCAATTCCCCGGGCAGGACACTGGCATAGATGGCCTAAAGTAAAAATTAGCAGCGTCACACACCTCAAAAGCCTGAAACAGTACCATGTTCTGGACAATGTCAGATATATAGCCGTTTACTGAATGTGTTCTCTATCACCAGGGAAATATGGAAGCTGCCAATTGCAGTCCTACTGTTGAATAAGGACGAGCTCAGGCGTGTTCGCAACTAGCACATGCAGAGCCCGCCAGGAAGTCGGCACTGCACATCGCTAATCGCAGGCAGCGAGACATTTTGCGATGTGCGGTTACAGAGATCGAGGAATGTCTCACTGCCTGTGATTAGCGCTGAGCATAGAGATTAATGAATACACACTGAACATAAACCTGTGCAGAAAAAGAAATGGAGGCCGCCACTTCCAAAAATACTTACTTGGCGGTCATACTGGTTTATTGCGTTCAAAACTTCCCAAGTCACAAACTATAAATGACCGTGTAAGCAAGTCAAGCCACAGCAAATGTTAGAAATCAGGATACCCAAGCTTTCAAGTCAGAGATTCAGAAAGTATTTCCAGGAGGTGAACAATGTCAGTGTCCATATTACGCCACATGCGTTTTCTTTAAACAGTACCTCCTTCTGCTATAGCCAGCTCAGCTCTTTGGACATACTACATACATTCACAAACAGCGAACCTTTAATCACAAGCTGATGGCTGCAGTAGCGACCATCTTGTGTGGGTTTTGTTCAGCCGTCTCCTGGCTTCAAAGTGAAAGCGATGCAACCATTTCATAGCTGCAATCACTTTCACAGACCCAGCAGCATGGTGCCTCCACCCTCCTCCTGCAATTCCCGGGCTAAGGTAAGAACCCGAGAACACAGCCCCCAGCTAGGGAAGAGATATTGCTGCGAGACCAAGGAAAATCAATTCCTCGATCTCACATAGTAGTACAAAACAAGTACCTCTGCAGCACTGAATAATGTAGGTCTTGAGATTTTTAGATTAGTCTGAACTCCTTTTGGGATAACAACGTAACCGGATCTGATGTTACTTCCGGTTTCAGATGCACCATTTTATGGCCAGTACAGCCAGGGGACACATCTAACAAAGCCGATCTGTGCTTGGGGTTAGATGTTGTGAAGTGCAGGGGAGGACCACCAATTAACCACTTGCCAACCGCCGATTCACGTCAGCAGAATGGCACGGGCAGGCAAAAGGGCATACCCGTATGTCCCTTTGAATTTTCTGCCTAGAGGGCGTGCGCCTCAGGAGTGTGCCTGCGGGGTCCCGTGAGCTCAATGTTTGGTGGTGGCTGGTGAGGAGAAGCAGAATGGGGAGATGCCTATGTAAACAAGGCATTTCCCTGTTCTGCAGCATGGCTAGGATCTACTGAAGCAACATGTCGAGGATCTACTGAAGGCTTATGCGTGAAACAGAAAATAAGGTTTTGAAAAAGCACACCTGTATCTGAACTGCTTATCTACAATACATGTTTCACCTTCACAAAGAGAATAAACATTGACTATTCTTGCAAAAGAGAATGAAGAAGTGACTAATACATGAAGGTTTCAAAAGCAGCGGTGATATTTTAACTATTCTGCAAAAGCCACTACAGCTTCAAACATGAACACTGAGCAAAATAGAGACCATATTGTCACACAACAGTGGTTAGCACTATCAAAAATGTAGAGTCAATTGCAACTAGTTCATTACCATATTAAATGTATATATAAAAGAGACAGTTACTAATGTCAGTAGAACAGAAGTGCACAATTGATGTTCTGATCTGCCACGGCCACTCTACCTGTGTAGGCAGGAGACTCCAGGTCTGCTTACTGCGGATAGCCCGGTCTACCAGGTCACCATCGCATATGCTATCAGCCGTTTTGCTCAGCAGTAGTAAGTGTTTCTTCAGGTTTCCACTAAAATAACAAAAAGAACAATGATAAGACTACAGGCTAGCACAGAGAACATTGAAAAACATTGAAAAACAGGCCAAATTCCTCACCCTGATGCAGCTGGCTTCACATTGATATAATTTTCCTGAACAAAGAGAGGTGCAATGGAGTAGTCATGGAAGAAAAGGTCCAGCTTGTCTATAAGCGTCATGTGGGAATGGTCTCCATCACAACCAAACACCTTGCGTACAACATCAAAAGGACCCTGAAAACAATTACAATTAATAAATCACGAGATGCCCTCATAATACCAAGTGAAGATTATCTAAAGCCTAGCACACACACAATGAGATTATCGGACAAATTAACATCTTTTATATATATATATATATATATATATATATATATATATATATATATATATATATATATATATATATATATATATATATATATATATATATATATATATATATATGCTAGTCTCCATATTAAAAAATAAATAAATTGGTTACTAAATTACGAAAATTCGTGTACGACAGAATAAAATTCAAAAGTAATGTATTTGTATTCGGACAAAAACTGTACAAATTAAAAATAAAAACCGTACGATCTGGTATTGTACAAGAAAAATGTGCACGTTTCTCCCTTGAGAAAATTTTGGACGAAAGCTGTGCACTTACGATCATATTATCGCACAATCGATTTGAAAGCGGCATTTTTTGTACGATATTCTGATCATGTGTACGTAAAGTTTCACTCTGTAGCTTATACAAGCATTACCGCCTCGTGTACAGCTGCACTGCTAAAAGAAAGTATGGCATTTCTTCAAAGCTGAAAATATTTATCCACTTGTATAGAAATTAATTACAAATGAAGATAACCACTAAAACTGAAAACTTTATCCTAACCAAACTAAATAACCAATTTGAAACCCGTTCAAGTTCAGAAACTAAGCAACCTAAAATCTCACTTACTATTTTGATGTCCTTTTTGGCATTCTTAGCATTATTCTTTGCTTCATCATAAGTCATGGCCTTATCGCGGGCGCTCCACATACTAAGGTTATGAAGAACCTTATGGAAAAAAAAAAAAACACAAAGGCCAAGTTCTTTTAGTTACTGACGTTTAATAAAAAAATTAATTGTTCTGTAGAAAGTCTCACCTGCCGAATGTCTTGGTTGGCCCCAAGGATAATTTCATTCATAGCTGGTGGTGGAATCTTCAATCCTTCCTTGAATGCCACGGACATCATAGCCCCCTGAATATAAAGTCCCAAATGTTATACTGGCAACCAAATTCAAATATAACAAATTACAATTTCATGCATGATCAAGGGAAAAGGAGGTGGAAATCTTCTGACCTTAATCTGTTCCACTCTGGGCCTCTGGAATCGGAGGTCGAAGCAATAGTTAGCCAGTGACCGGATTTTAGGGTGATTTCGATCATTACACATACATATAATGGGGATCTTTGATTGTTTGATCAAAGAGATTAACTCCTAAAACAAAAAAAAAGATAAGATGAAAATCAATACATTTATCTGCATACTGGATTATAAATATCCCATGCAGTGTTGTCTGTGGGAATACTGAATTCCATACATCTATAAACCATCTCTGTCTTACTCTGCATGCATCCCCCCCCCCCCCCCCCCAAAGAACCTCCCCACACATACTGTCTCAGGAGATGTAGTATTGGGGCAATATGAGAAAGGAACTTAAAGGGGAGTTCCACCCACAATTACACTTTTTAAATATAAATACCCCTGTAATACACAAGCTTAATGTATTCTAGTAAAGTTATTCTGTAAACTAAGGTCCGTTTTGTTAGGTTGTTACAGCATTTAGATTTTTATAATCTATAGTTTATAATTTAGAAATAGACCGTGGCCATCTTAAGTGTGGGCATCATGAAGCCAGACTGTATGACTTCTTGGATTTCAGCTTTGCATATCTCGCACATGCTCAGTGCTGCACAAGCAATGTAATAGGTTTCAGTCAGGTTTGCAAGGGGAAACATGATGCATATCCCAGAAACCCTTGCAAATAGCCATGTGACTTAATAGCCTAGGGCAGGGGTAGGCAACCTCGGCCCTCCAGCTGTGATGAAACTACAAATCCCATCTTGCCTCTGCCTCTAGGAGTCATGCCTGCGATTGTCAGGGTCTTGCAATGTCTCATGGGACTTGTAGTTTCAAAACAGCTGGAGAGCAAAGGTTGCCTACCCCTGGCCTAGGCTAATAAGGAGGAGGAAGTAATGAAGGACTACAAAATAAAATAAAGGTATTTACAAGCAACAAAATAAATAAAAATTGTCCATTCTGAACACTATGAGATTAGGGCATGCAGCACAGACAAACATAAAAAAAATGGGTGGAACTCCACTTTAACACTCAGCAGCTGCCCCTGCAATAATTTTAGAAGCTTTGTAGTGACATCACAGCGGGTAATAATCTGTTTATAGCTATAGGGACAAGGTAAAGGGAAAAAATAATGCTGGTGCACGATGTAGAGAAATAACAGGTACATTTGCATCCTAACCATTCATGTCCTTTAAAATAAACATTATTACCACAGCTGCCAACACACAAAACAGACACAAGGTCACAGTGTGTAGCCATTTTAAAGATCAGCAAAGTAATCAACCATAATTGTGTTTTAAAAGGTAAACTCAATAACTGCCTGCAATGCTTGTGCACTACAGGTAAGCTACTACTATGTAAATCAAAATCTCCAGGATGACTACTACTATTAAAAAGATCAGCTATTGATACGGCTTTAATAGCAGCCAGCTATAAGTAAATAATGCAAATCAGATGTGTAACATTGTGATAAGGCCAAAGTAATAGCTGTGCAGTCCTAGGTGAATGTGTAGCATAGGGAGGCACCAATCAATAAGACTTACATTGTACAGTACAAACCAGTCCTACATGCACCCACCTAGAACACACTGCAAAGACTGACTAGTTTTAGCAATTTATAATATAAAATTAAACACATGTTAAAATAATTGTGCCCTTGCCTATCATCCAAGGTTATTGATCACAGGTGGTCCGGTTTCTACATGATGGCTCCCCGCTAACTCTATGCCCCAAGACCCCTTTACACTAAAGGGTTTTACAGCGTTAAAATAGCGCTATTAAAAAGCTCATAAAACGCTCTCCATGCATCTCAATGGACCCTTTCACACCGAGTCCTGCAAGCAGCATCTTTGGAGCAGCTTTTGGGCGCTGAAAAAACGCTCCAAGAAACGCCCCATCTCGATAGAAATGAATTCAAAGCGCTGTAAAAATGCCTTACACTTTCACACTGAGGCACTGCAAAAATGCCCTAAAATGTAAGGGTCTTAGCGGTGCTTTACCAGCACATTGGGATTGCAGATAAGGCTTCGCTGGAAAAACGCTCAGAAAAAACCCTCGAAAAACGCAGTGTGAAAGGGGCCTTAACAGTGTATACTGGGTTTACTCCGGATCAAGAGAATGATAGACATTTTCATATCTTCCTACAGGAATCACTTTTTGTGACTAGAATGCCAATAGCTAGGATGTGGCTTAGAATCTCTCCATCAACAATACAAGAATGGGCAGCGGCTATTAGCCTTGCATTGCTTTATATAAAATAATAAAAGAAAGTCATTATATATAGGTCAAGCTTCTACTTGCGTGGATGATGAATCTGCCATCATTTGAGTGATGATCATTTGCGTTCACAGCTTTCTATAGTGTACATACGTACTAAAGTGAATATTATGTGTTTCGCAGTACCCCTCAATATATTTTATGCCTGACTGTATGTAGGTCTTTCCATTATTGTAGTTTGAGTATGATATCTGCCTGGATTGTAGTAATCGGTAGATTATTCCAGGATTTTCCCCTCTACTGTATACATGGTTGGTTCTACACTGGTATTGACGTTTTCCTTTATTATAATGTACTGGAGTTTACTGTACGGCTCTTAGTTTTGTAAGTTTTCATTAGATAATCTGTTTGATTAAAAAAAAAAAAAACACATTGTGCCCATTGGAGACAGGAATCTCTACAATAGGGCAATAGACTTGCCTGTACACCCCCTCGGTCTTCATTTCCTGCCATACCGTCCACTTCATCCATGATGAGAACATGCTTGCTCGTTACGGACTTGCTTGTCCCTGATAAATGACAAACAACTGAAGTTACACTGTCAGAGAACAGTACATGGCATTACACATCAGATTATAGAGACTCTCCCTCTCTATCCAAAGCATCCAATCAAAATCTGCTCTCTCTCTCTCACACGGATCAGACAAAGGTTGCTATACTTTAAACACAATCTCTAAATGAAAGCATGTGTATTCTGTAGAGTAATATGCTTTACCTGAATAAAATCCTTTGATGCTGGTATTGTTTAGCGATTCTGCCACCACTTCCTTCATGCTGTTTTTGCTGCGGGTGTCACTGGCATTTAGCTCCACGTAACTGTAGCCAAGCTCCTAATTCACAGAGATGACATTTTTTTTTTTTTAGAGAGATCAAACACACCATCCCACACATTATCAGAAACATTACAATGACAGATCATGCTACTTAAAAAGTGTTACTAAACCCAGGACCGTGCAATTACTATATCTGGTCTCCCATGGTACACAGAACATGGAAATGCAATTATTTTAGGAAAAATAAACTGCCCTTTCTCATCAGCAGTATATAGCAGTCTTGCTACTTCTATCAGTTCCTGGTTAAAGGATCACTAAAGGAAAACTTTTTTTTGCTGAAATGACTGTTTACAGGGTGTAGAGACATAAAAGTTAACTGATTCCTTTTAAAAATGATTAAAAATAGATAAAAATCAATCATATAATATGCCTCTAGTTTCACTTTCGTTTTTAAACTGGTTTTGTGTTTATGTGAAGTCGAGAGAGAGAGAACAAAAACAAACAAATCCAGGGCAGTGTTTTGTTTTTAAATTGAATCCCAGGGCAGCGTTTTGTTTTTAAAATGAATCTGATTGGTTCTGAGGAGTTTTAGACACACAGCTTGGACCACAGTGAAAAGCTGCCATGAGATTTTTCATAAGGAGCCAGACAAGCAGGAAGTGTGGAGATCAGAGCAGAATTACAGTAACTTCAAAGCAAAAATGAACCATGAGAACATGAAAACAGCACTACATTAAGGTAAAGGAAGCTATTTAGCTAAAAAAAAAAAAATGTCCTTTAGTGATCCTTTAAGGCTTGTAGAAGCTTTCATTCTTCTCCGATTGTCCTATGAGGCTGCAGGGCCCCTGATCCTCTGTCTGGGCAGTGCTGATTGGCCCTGTGCTGATCACATGCACTCTCCCAAGAATAAAAAAAAAAAAAAAAAAACTAGCACCACACACACAAACAGAGCATGTGTAGCTTGTCCCCTGGCCCCTGTTCTATCAGCAGGTGGATTGGGGACAGTGAAAGAAGAGGATCAGAGAAGACCGGATCAAACAGTCTTTTTACACAATGCGGAGGATTAACCCCTTAGGTTCCACAGTGAGTATAACAAGCATGCTTTACTGCATATACAGACTGATTATAACTGTTGTGGGTAACTGCATTTAGGCAAAGCAACAAGGTCACTTTTTATTGTAGACTTTCACAAACAATTACTTACCACCCTTTCATTCCCTCCACCACTCTGTTAAGCTGCTACAAGAGAAAGCACTGCCCTGTGTAAGTTAGGAATCAGCTCAAACAGGGCGATAGACTCCCTGGGTGCTTGCACTGAATGACCAAGCGCTATTACATGGGGAAAGCCACATAGTTCTCCATAACTGCAAGTAGCAGGTATTTCCTTTAGCTCTCAGCACTGAATGGAGAAGCAGGAGAGTGATGTAGAATGATGGCAAAACCTACACTCCACTTTTATTCACATACTACGAAAACTCAGTGGTTCTAAAACCTTAAGGTTTTTCACCTTCATGCATTCTATGCATGAAGGTGAAAACCTTCTGTGCTGCAGCTCCCTCCCAGACCCTTACCCCCTTTTTCTTACCTGAGTCCATTCGATCCAGCGATGTGCATGAGCGCAGCGACTCCAGCCGCCGTCTCTCTCCTTATTGGACAGATTGATGGCAGCAGGAGCTTTTGGCTCCCGCTGCTGTCAATCAAATCCTGTGACACAGGAGCAGGGGACAGGGCCGAGTCCCGCAGTCTGTGCCAACAGACATGGGACTCAGGAATGAGCATGCGCTGGTGCCCCAAAGGAAAGTAGCTTTATGTGGGTGCTCCTAATGAAGAGGAGCCAGAAGAACAGAATCGGAGTCAATCTGTGCAAAACCATTGGACAGAGCAAGTATAGCATGTGTTATTTTTATAAAAAGAAACGCCTGAAGGTTTACAACCACTTTAAGGTGACGTCTGTAAAAGACTAAGCACAAACCGTTTACCTCGCACACAAGCACCGATGTTGTGGTTTTGCCGACTCCTGGTGGACCAGATAACAGGGCTGCTTTAGATGAAGATCCGTCATCCTTCGCTCCAAATTTGTTATATTTTGCTGAAATACAATACCGTTGTGAGAAACCGCAAGTTATAAACAGAGGTGTTTTCTAAACTATGATTACAGTCCACATACAGTGAAGTTAACGAGGTAGTACGGCTGCTTGCTTTGATGCAATCATGAAAAAATAAAATCTAAAACTTCTAGGATGACAAAGTGTATCTGTCGTCCTTATAGAATGAACCGAGGCTTACTTATTAAGAAAACCTCAAGTGAAAACACAGCTCCAAGTGTTCAAAAAGATGTACAACCATCCCCCCACCCTGGAAAGTGGGGGCGCACCTTCATGCAGAGGCAGGCTTGTCTGAGGATTTGGCAGACTATGAGCTAGAATTTGCGCCGCCTCATTGTAAGTAATAATTTTCAAGTTTCCTGGAGTTCAGCTTTAAGACTTCCCTGTATCCCTCCCATATTTTATTATACATTTATTCAGATCCTTACACCTGTCGATTACTGGGCTGAAATGGGGTAAAAATGGCAGGGAAGCAGAAAGATACTGCGACAAAATGATTTTCGAACCACGAAGCTTAAACGTGTAACTTAAGGCAAATATTTATGTTTTATTTTAAATAGAGAGAAGGGTTATACCAGCCGTCAGTTTTTTTTTCTACCTCTGCCCCCATTTGGGTGTTTGCCCCTCTCTTAGATCTCTTTCCCTTTATCATTGAAAGTAAAAGAAAACCCCAAATTTTGGGTTGTCCCTAGAAAAATAATAGCAGGGAAATGGGGACACTCGTACTGGGGACCTGGGTGTCCCCAAGAAACTCCCTTAATTTGCAGAGATTTCTTCTCACTTCCTGTTTGGCTATGGAACAGGAAGTGAAGGGAAATCTCTGCAATGGGACACAGATGGCAAAAAAATAATAATCCGAGAAGGGTTTTAAATATCTATCTATAGAGATATTATATCTATCCCCCACTGCATGGGTAAACTGCTAGTTTTGTCTAGGGGTGCATTTAAAGGCTTTACTTGCCAAATCCTCCGTAAAACCCCATGTGCAGGATCGGCAGGGACCCCCCCTTTTTTTTTTTTTTTTACACACACACACCCCTCACATTTGTGTAAATATTTTATTATATCTTTTCATATGACAACACTGAAGAAATTACACTTTTCTACAATGAAAATTAGTGAGTGTACAACTTGTATAACAGTGTAAATTTGCTGTCCCCTCAAAATAACTCACACAGCCATTATTGCCTAAACCGTTGGCAACAAAAGTGAGTACACCCCTAGGTGAAAATGTCCAAATTGGGGCCAATTAGAAATTTGTACCTCCCCGGGGTCATGCGACTTGTTAGTGTTACAAGGTCTCTGTTGTGAATGGGGAGCAGGTGTGTAAAATTTGGTGTTATAGCTCTCACTCTCTCATACTGGTCACTGGAAGTTCAACAGGGTGCCTCATGGCAAAGAACTCCGAGGATCTTTAAAAAAAAAGAATTGTTGCTCTATATAAAGATGGCCTAGGCTATAAGAAGATTGCCAAGACCCTGAAACTGAGCTGCAGCACGGTGGCCAAGACCATACAGCTGTTTAACAGGACAGGTTCCATTTAGAATAGGCCTCGCTATGGTTGACCAAAGAAGTTGAGTGCACATGCTCAGTGTCAGAAATGGTATGAGTGCTGCCAGCATTGCTGCAGAGGTTGAGGGGGGGGAGGAAGCCTCTTCTAAAGAAGAAAGCCTGCAAACAGTTTGCTGAAGACAAGAAGACTAAGTACATAGATTACTGGAACCATGTCATGTAGTCTGATGAGACCAAGATAAACTAATTTAGCTCCGATGGTGTCAGGCGTGTATGGAGGCAACCAGGTGGGAGTGCAAAGACAAGTGTGTCTTGCCTACAGTCAAGCATGGTGGTGGGAGTGTCATGGTCTGGGGCTGTATGAGTGCTGCCGACACTGGGGAGCTACAGTTCATTAAGGGAACCATGAATGCCAACATGTACTGTGACATACTGAAGCAGAGCATGATCCCCTCCCTTCAGAAACTGGGCTGCAGGGCAGTATTCCAACATGATAACGACCCCAAACACACCTCCAAGACGACCACTGCCTTTGCTAAAGAAGCCGACGGTAAAGATGATGGACTGACCAAGCATGTCTCCAGACCTAAACTCTATTGAGCAACTTTGGGACATCCTCATATGGAAGGTGGTGGAGCGCAAGGTCTCTAACATCCACCAGCTCTATGATGTCATCAGAGGAGTGGAAGCGGACTAAAGTGGCAACCTGTGAACTCCATGCCCAAGAGGATGAAGGCACTGCTGTACAAATAATGGTGGCCACACAAAATATTGACACTTTGAGGCCCAATTTGGACATTTTCACCAAGTGGTTTACTGACTTTTGTTGCCAGCAGTTTAGACATTAATGGCTGAAAATTGATTTATTTTGAAGGAACAGCAAATTTACATAGTTATACAAGCTGTACACTCACCACTTTACATTGTAGCAAAGTGTAATTGTCACATGAAAAGATAGAATAAAATATTTACAAACATGTATGGGGTGTACTCACTTTTTTGAGATACTTTTTTTTTTTAGATACTGTGTGTGCATGTTATATATATATATATATATATATATATATATATATATATATATATATATAAAAAAAAAAAACATACTAAAATATATTATATATATATTATATATATATATATATATATATATATATATATATATATACATATATACATATATATACACATATACACACACACACATACACACACACATACATACACACACACACAGACCACTACCGCCAAAGACGACAAAAGTATACTAACCAATAGGTTTCTTGTCTCCAGAATGGTTTTTGTGCCAGTCTTTCAGCCATCTAATAAGCTTATTAGTACAGCTCTGCTCTCCCTGCTGCCCTATAATCGCCTTCAGCGATGTTGGTCTGTATTTATCTACCCAGAGTAGACTCTCCGTCTTTCCACTCGTTTTTGCAGATTCCAGTGATCTGATGGAGACTGGCTTCTCCTCCTGTTTTAGATTTGTCTTTACATAATCGCTTGAAACCTCTGCATCAATTGCTAGTTTCTTCCCCCGTGGCGATTCTCTTTTCTGTGGGGTAAATTTCCTCTTTCCCGGGCTTGGTTTTTTCACTTCTGACACTTTTTTCTTTTCTGGGGTCTTTTCTACTTTTACTTTCCCCTAAACAGAAAACAAATTCAAACTATCTTTTAATAATGGTGCAAATATATAACACATATTTAATAAGTACAGTGACCTACAGCAACTGATTTTTTTTGAAAAGACCAAGAAAAAATAAATAAATTTATAACTCATAGAATGTGAGTTTCTGAGATTTTAACGGCCTCTTGGTAGAATTTAGATGCACAAATTCAATCTGACTGGTGATGTTGCATAGTGGGAATAGTCCACAGTCTAACAAATCCCCTCAACAAAATAGGAACATATCCACCACACACACACAAACTGTGCTTAAACTCCACATAGAGGAATAGTGGGTCTAACAGGAAGATCACAGGACATGTTTCAAGGAAACTTCCTCAGGAGGAAGAGGAGGGTACCTCGAAACACGTCCGGTGACTATGGACAACAGTTGGGCAATATCATCCATTGGCCATCGATATCTATGAGTAAGCCCAGGCACATTGCATGAGCCAGAGGTCCGGGCAGTTCCCCATTCAGCAGCACAGCGATCCAGACAATGTGAAGCCTGGTACACACAATCTGATTTTCTGTGTACAAAGCGTAGGACTTTTGTCCGAAGGGCGTTGGCCATAAACTTGCCTTTCATACTAACGGCAAAGAATAGTCGGCAAACACAAAACTATGTGTTTTTTCAGCTCTTTAGCGCCACCCTTTGGCAAATTCTGCTATTGCTGTGGTTAGCATTGCTTCTGAGCATGCGTGTTTGTACTTTGAAATTTTGTCCCAAGGACTTGTGTACACACGATCGGATAATCCAACAACACACATTTGTTGGTGGAAGACGTAACAATTGTCAGGATTTTCCCAACAGCCTGTCAACACACAATTCCCGTCGGAAAATCCGATCGTGTGCATGGGCCTTAAGAATTGCAGTTCATCCATCCACTGTGTGGGAATTGGTCGATGGAGCAGGCTCTCTCTCACCCAGTTTCCATATGTGTCCGTTTATTCACTTTTGTGCGTATATATTTAAATAAATCATATGGAACTTACTACACCAGAGTGGTTGCGCTGTCTCTCCCATTCACACCCACCCCCCCCACCCCCCCCCGAATTTGTTTTAATACATATGGCGTCAGCACCCCTGGTTTGTTATAGGGCTATGCACTCCAACCCCCCCCCCTCCCCCTGTTTTCTATTATTGGTCATCGTATGTTGCAATGTTGTATTATTTTACTTTTATCAGTGGGTGGTCGCTGTCAGCCAAGCACTGCTCCTGGAGCAAGGCATTATGATTTTTAGCTTTGAGTTTTGCAACTGGGAAAAAGACTACCATCAGACCTTGGCATCCCAGAAAGTTGGATCACTCCTGCACTGGAGTACCAGAAATTTCTCCTGCCAAAATCAGTCAGTCAACACGATATTGTCCAAAAGCACCTACGCCTACTGTTCCCTTGACAGGTGGTCATCCCAGTACCCCACAGAAAAAAAATCCCCAATAAACTCCTATGTTACAGTCATACCTACCTCTGCTTCTGCTGCTATTACATACTTGGATTTTTTCCCCGGTAAGGTGCGAATTAAATGAAACAGGCCATCCTCATCAAGAATCTTTGTCCCCATACTTTCTGCCTGCATACAGAAAATTTGCATCACAAATTATTTTACAGATCTTACGCCACATGTTAAATTTAGCTGAATGATTATTTTTAAAGAGAAAGTTGTACAAAAAGTATATTAAAAAAAATTATTAACAAAAAATGTGAGGCTGAGGAGAGGTCACCCTGACTAGAATTACAACTAGGTCCCAAATGATATGCAATTTTAGGGGACAGTTTACATTTGCATATTTGATGTCATAAGGGATAATCTGATTAACCAATGATTTCTACTGGGCTACAGTAGGCGAGGACAAGGATGGACTTTAACAGTTATGGCTTTGGAAGAAAAAAAAAGTTCTTTGCAAGAATATTCTGGTCAATATTCTTCATCAAGTATACTAAACTTTACAAAGGAAGGGGGGATCGTGGCAAGGTGGTGAGCCCAGTAACCATTTGCTGCCAAAGTTATATATTAACATGACAACCCCAAATGAGATGCCTGAAATCTGTCGGGGTTCATTACATTTGTTGTACATGATATACAAGATAGGTAGGCAGAGGAGGGAGAAAATGTTTTTAAGAATTAGTGTTAGGCGTTGCTAGTGCTACCACTTTAAGGTTTAAGTGATGGGTGTTTGTAGAATGGGGATTCGGTGTTAAAAGTAACCTACATTAATATATAGATACACATTTGTTTCCTGTGGATAAAACAAATAAACGATAAATAATAAAAGAGCCTGAGTCTGCTTTTTGTTTACATTTAAATTTACATTAAAAAAATCTGCATATTTCACTAGAAAATTACTTGGAACCAACAAATCGTATTTTTCTGAAAGCAGGGGCCCTGGAGAATAAAATGCTGGTAGTTTCATTTTTATGTCACATGATATTTGTGCAGCCGTGATATTTGTGCAGCCATTTATCAAAAAAAATAAAAAATTCAGGATAAAATAATACAATTTATTTTAGTGCACACAAACACAATGCCCCATTTTGGTGAAATATAAAAGATAATGCTGTGTGGAGTAGATAGATACCAAACAAGTCAAGACTCAAAATTGCAAGCACCCAAGAAATCGCATCAAACTTTAACCACTTCAGGCCCGCGCTACCGTCGGATGACGGCAACAGCGCGGGCCTGAATATCCAACATGCCGTCAATTGACAGCATGTCCTTTAGGCGTTCCCAGCGCGCGCTGTAGAGCGCGCTGCGGGGAAGCCCTGTGTTGTCCGTGTCCCTTGGACACGGCCAATCACAGATCGCGGCGAACGGCCAATCAGAGTGGCCATTTGCGATGCGATCTGTGGGCGAATGAGAGATGATCTCTCATAGATCATCTCTCATTGCCGTTTTACACAGAGACAGCGTCCTGTCTCTGGAGAGGAGGAGACCGATCTGTGTTCCTTGTACATAGGGACACAGATCGGTCACCCCCCCAGTCACCCCCCCTCCCCCAGAGTTAGAACACACCTAGGATACACATTTAACCCCTTCCTCACCCCCTAGTGTTAACCCCTTCAATGCCAGTCACATTTATACTGTAATTAGTGCATATTTATAGCACTGATCGCAGTATAAATGTGAATGGTGCCAAAAATGTGTCAAAAGTGTCCGATGTGTCCGCCATAACGTCGCAGTACCAATAAAAATCGCAGATCGCCGCCATTTCTAGTAAAAAAAAAAAAAAATTAATTCTCTCCCCTATTTTGTAAGCGCTATAACTTTTGCGCAAACCAGTCGCTTATTGCGATTTTTTTTTTTTTACCAAAAATATGTAGAAGAATACGTATCGCTCTAAACTGAGAAAAATTTTTTTTTTTTTTTTTTTATTGGGATATTTATTATAGCAACAAGTAAAAAATATTGTATTTTTCTTCAAAATTGTCGCTCTTTTGTTTATAGCGCAAAAAATAAAAACCGCACAGGCGATCAAATACCACCAAAATAAAGCTCTACTTGTGGGGAAAAAAGGACGTAAATTTTGTTTGGGAGCCACGTCGCACGACCGCGCAATTGTCAGTTAAAGCGACGCAGTGCCGGAAGCTGAAATTTTACCTGGGCAGGAGGGGGGTGTAAGTGCCCAGTATGCAAGTGGTTAAAGGCATTTACAGGTTATTGGTGTAGAGTTCATTGTGAATGATGGCCCTAGGGTGACGATCATAGTGATAATGCACACATGTGGTGCAAACGCAGTTTACATTCGTTTGCAGGATCTGCATGCACGTTTGCACAAGGGGACGGGGTGCTTTTAAACTATTTACATTTAAAAATTACACCTTTAATGTTTTTCTTCATTTAATCGTATTGCTATAACAAGCATCCTATGTGATAGCATTGGGCAGGTGACAGGTAATCTTTACTGAGACATCAGGGGTCAACAACTGTGGGAGGCAGAGGAAAGTGGAGGCCTTGCTCTGTACTATAAAAGTGATCGGGAAGCTGTAGAGTTGCCCAAATCACTTTTACGCAGGCTGTGAAAAAAAAAAAAAAGAAAGAAAAAAGAAAAGATACCAAGTTGTGTGTGTATATTTTAAATTAAAGGAAAGCATTTCATATTCTGCTTGTGGTTTCAATAAACTCTTTTTTGTTCATACAAAATAAAGAACCATACCTTCTCACGTTTGGACTCGCCTCCGTCACGGCCCATGATGAGGTAATTGGTCTTTTTGCTGACATTTCCAGTTACCTTTCCACCATATCGTTCAACTAAAGACTTGGCTTCATCTCGTTCTATGGACTCCAAGACTCCAGTTATGACAAAAGTCAACCCCTCCATGCAGTTATCTGCACCCTAACATGATTTAAAGAGAACACAACAATTAGGTTTCTCATTGTGGAGTGTGTTGATTAATTACTGACTCTACACACCCAAAGTGTTTTAAGAGTGACTCATCAAATGCCAAGGGTTGCAGGAAAGAACTTTGCTTGATTCCCCGTCAACACAGTGTTGATGTGGGAATCCCTGCCCCTGCTGGGAAAAGACCCGATTATCGCTAGCGACTACCGACGTCGCTAGCAATAATTGTAAGAGAATCCAGCAGCCTGGTTGTACCCAAGTGGATCGATCAACTTGGTACATTCAGCCTGCTCAATAACGTATGTCTGGCCTAAGCTATACCGATTTAGAAGATCACATTTTTCATGATAACTCCTTACCTGAGGAATATCCTTGGATCCTAAAGCTTTAGGGCCTTCTCGATTGAGATAACTTCTATATGCCATATAGTTACCCCGTTTCTTCTCAGAATCTTCAGGACTGGTCTGTTACAGATAATCACTGTTAGATTCTTATATATGCATCATGACAAACTAAAACATAACATAACATAAAACATAACATAGACAGAATTCTCAAAGTAGAACTGTAGGCAAAATTTTCCCCATTTTTCCCCCATTTTGAATAGAGTAAGGGAAGGTTATAACACCTGTCAGGTTTCTTTTTTTGCCACCTGTGTCCCATTGGGGAGATTTACATTGACTTCCCACTCCAAAACCAAAAACAGGAAATAAGAGGAAATCCCTGGGGCAACCCAAAAAAACTTTTTTTTTTAAGAAAATTAAACAAGTTTTGCCTTTAGTTATACTTGAAAGATTCATCAGTCTGTCAATTAAGCCTAATATGTGGATTGCTAAATCCGAAACATCCTGAAAATGTACTTTGCTCTAAAGAGAACAGAATAAACCATACAGCGTCCATTTATTGACAAGGGTCCTAGGATCAGCTTTTCAATCTGTTTGACATTAAATTGTTGATATTCATATGTTTTTGTTCTAAATCTCTTCCTGAAAACTCCATGCATGAACAGTTTCATTAAGAACATACAATATACGAAGGTCTTTAAACCGATATTTACGCTCACCACCATTTGTATGTTACTAAAGTAGAACTCCAGCCAAAGCCGGTTGTTTTGGATAAAACTAGAAGGGCATAAACCCCCTAAGGGGGTTTCGTTTTTGCCGCCATTGTCCCCGTTGAGATTTCCTTTCCATTTATGTTGTGTCACCAGGATATGAAGTGAAGGAAATCTCCAACAGGTTTAAACTTCACAAACAAAAAATCTTTTAGAGTAACTTTTTCAGGAGTAATTTGTGTGTTTTTATTTTGCGGTGTCCCCTGGACAAGGATTATCGCCCCAGCAATTCAAACTTGTCATCCAGAAGGATTCCCACTCAAACCAAAAAGACAAAAAATAAAAATCAGCAACTTCAAGTTAACCACTTTGCAACCGCCCTATGCCGAAAGTACGGCTCTAGGGCGGTTGCTGTATTCTAACTGGCCGTTAATTAACGGCCTGTCAGAATCGCGCTCCCGCGCGCCTCCTGAGGCGCGCACACGGGAACATCCGTGACCGCCGGGTCCAGAGGACCCGGCGGGTCACGGTAAATCGCCGCTGATAGCGGCGGTTTACCACGTGATCGCGCCGTCCAATGACGGCGCGATCAGATGTAAACAGACCGGCGTCATTTGATGACGCCGGTTCCTCCCTCCTCTCTCTGTACCGATCGGTACAGTGTGAGAGGAGAAGGGAGGGAGCGGATGGCAGCGCCAGTGCTGCGGGCTGGATCTGTGACAAATGCAGTCACAGATCCATCCATCCCTCCCTCCCTGCTCAGCCATCCCTGCTGCATATACTCTGCAATACTCACCTGGGCATACTCTGGCCATACTCTGCAATACTCACCTGGGCATACTCTGGCCATACTCTGGCCATACTCTGGCCATACTCTGGCCATACTCTGGCCATACTCTGGCCATACTCTGGCCATACTCTGGCCATACTCTGGCCATACTCTGGCCATACTCTGGCCATACTCTGGCCATACTCTGGCCATACTCTGGCCATACTCTGGCCATACTCTGGCCATACTCTGCAATACTCTGCAATACTCTGCAATACTCTGCAATACTCTGCAATACTCTGGGCATACTCTGCAATACTCTGGGCCATACTCTGGCAATACTCTGGGCCATACTCTGGCCATACTCTGGGCATACTCCGCAATACCCTGGGCATACTCTGCAATACTCCTGGGCAATACTCTGCAATACCCTGGGCATACTCTGCATACTCCGCAATACTCTGGGCATACTCTGCAATACTCTGGGCATACTCTGCAATACTCTGGGCATACTCTGCAATACTCTGGGCATACTCCGCAATACCCTGGGCATACTCCGCAATACCCTGGGCATACTCTGCAATACTCTGGGCATACTCTGCAATACTCTGGGCATACTCTGCAATACTCTGGGCATACTCCGCAATACTCTGGGCATACTCTGGGCAATACTCTGGGCATACTCCGCAATACCCTGGGCATACTCCGCAATACCCTGGGCTACTCTGCAATACTCTGGCATACTCTGCAATACTCTGGGCATACTCTGCAATACTCTGGGCATACTCCGCAATACTCTGGGCATACTCTGCAATACTCTGGGCATACTTAGCAATCCTGGGCATACGCGCCCCTGTCCCCGCGAGCTCGCATGCAGAAGCGAACGCATACGCAAGTCCCGCCCACATATAAAAACGGTGTTCAAACCACATGTGAGGTATCTTTATATCATGTTTTGGGGTTTTATGTATTTTTCTAGCAAATAAATGATGATTTTTACATGTAGGAGAGAAATGTCAGAATTGGCCTGGGTGCTCCCTGCATGTTGGGCCTCTGTATGTGGCCGCACTGTGTAAAAGTCTCACACATGGGGTATCGCCATACTCGGGAGGAATAGCAGAATGTGTTTTGGGGTGTAATTTGTGGTATGCATATGCTGTGTGTGAAAAATAACCTAATAATATGAAAATTTGATGAAAAAAAAATAAATCTTGATTTTGCAAAGAATTGTGGGAAAAAATTACAACTTTAAAAAACTCACCAGGCCTCTTTCTAAATACCTTGGAATGTCTTCTTTCCAAAAAGGGGTCATTTGGGGGGTATTTGTACTTTTCTGGCATGTTAGGGTCTCAAGAAATGAGAGAGGCTGTCAGTACTTCAGGTGTGATGAAATTGATCAATTTTCAGGATTTGGTACCATAGCTTGTAGACCCCATAACTTTCACCCAGACTAAATAATATCCAACATTTTTTATTTTTTTTACCAAAGATATGTAGCAGTATACATTTTAGGCCAAATTTATGAAGAAAAATTACTTTTTTGCAAAATTTTATAATAGAAATGAAGAAAAATTATTATTTTTTGCAAAATTTTGTTCTTTTTTCATTTATAGCAAAAAAAATAAAAACCGCAGAGGTGATGAAACACCACCAAAAGAAAGCTCTATTTGTGGGAAAAAAAGGACAAAAATTTCATTTGGTTATAGTGTTGTATGACTGAGTTATTGTCATTCAAAATGTGAGAGCACCGAAAGCTGAAAATTGGTCTGGTTATTAAGGGTGTTTAAGTGCCCAGTGGTCAAGTGGTTAAAGGAAGCAGAAATTTTCCATTATGCCACTTGCCAAAAGTACCAGATTCTGCCGACTGTGGGAGTTGTTAGAATAAAAAGGGAAAACCAATTCTCTCCTGGGAACGGATGAGAATCCTCGCAGGTTTGCTTTTTCTATGATAAGATAACAGAAGACCAGCGTTCTTACCTCTGAATACCTCTGAGAAGATCTTACTGGTGTGGTCACCTCTTTCTTTGGCGAGATAAGCATGGCGGCTTTAGGCTGTTCTTTATTTGGAGCGATATCCTTGGCTTTAGGCTGCTCGCTCTTTGGAGAAATAACCTTGGATTTTCCAGGGCTGGATATTTCCTTCTCCTTTTTCTGCGACTCATCCTTTTGTTTTAATAGAGCCAGCTTGGAGCTGGTTTTCAACGGAGAAGTCTTCTGTGAAGAGGCTTTGCTTTTGTGTGAAAATAATGGTTCAGACGGTGCATGGGAAGAATTCTTATTTTCTTCTTTAATACCCTTCTCCATTTTGACAGATTTATCTGGTGGACTAGAAGTTCTGCCTATAAAAGAGTATTTAGAGATTATTGGCTAAGCCACACATCTTTTTCTAGACCACAAAACTGGGTGGCACACACTGCTGAAGCAGGGGTAAATGTGACACTTTAGTACAAAGAAGGGGTGCAACGGATTGTCATTGATCTGTGATCAGAATGGGTCAACGTCCGCGGATTGGCACACAATGCGATCCGTGAATTGAGCCCATAGGAAAGGCAGCGGCTTCGGCATAGCTCAGGAGCAGTGGCCATCTTGGTACACCTGGTGGTGGGCTAGGTGAGCTTCCCTGAGCGGCGCTGGCGGGGGAGATGACGTGGACATTACAGTGGGGGATATATATGGTGGTGATCCGAAGAATGATCTGATCCAAGGCTCTGATCCGAGGAACGATCCGAACCATGAGTTTTTTGATCCGTTGCATCCCTAGTACAAAGGTCCTTCACTGGCATAACTTGCAATTCCCAGATACCAGAACGTAACAGAGGGAATAAATTACAGCAATCTTGATTGTGAATGTGCAAATAAAAACAGCAAGGTCTTCACCATTATCACAATAAAAGTTATAAACTACAAATATGGTAAGTTGACTAAAGGACCTTTCAGCCCAAGGAAATGGCCCAATTCAAAGATGTTACCTTTGTAACATTATTCCCAAGCCACTAGGAAACAAAAACATGAGGCCATATCACTGGCTTGCATGTCGTCTCAACATCTAAAAGTTTAACTTCCAATCTGTTTAATAAGCAAAGTTAAAACACAGAGGATAAAGAAATTAAATAGAGCTTTTAAACCAAAAGAACATCTCTCATTTTCACATTTGGTCAAAACTGTATATTTTTTTTGTCCATTACCTGGAGAAATCCCTTTTTCACCCTTGTCTGGGCTTATGCCAGCAGCGGCTGAGCTTTGCTTCTTCGGGCTGACTTTAGGTCCCTATATAATTTAAACAATTAAGCATGTTACTAAGTAAAGTGTATGCACAGGATTATATGGCTTCTTTAGACAGTTACCAGGGAAAAAAATATTGTATCTATTTGGGTTAACACTTTTTTAAACAGTCTTACGCATGTTCAAAACTAACCAATACCTTAAAGTATCCCCAAAAATAAATTATAGGTTGGTAAATATACTGCTGTACAGAACACAACATATTTAAAGCGGGGTTCCAGCCATAATTTATTTTTTTTGCAAGCTAAAATCGATCACATTAAATAGTCCCTAAAACATTAGCAGCTCCCCAATCGTTCCATAAATCATTGCAAACACTTGCCTTATATCCTCATGTTGTGGCCGTATCCATCATATGTGTGGGCATGTGAAGACCAGTTCCTTTTTCTTCCTGGTTTTCAGGGAGAGGGGCATGCTGGGCGATTGTTAGGCACAGTAATGCCCAGACACTTCGGGGAAAGGAGTGTCATCATTTCCCAGGAGGCAATGGGGTCTTAGGACAGGAAGTTGAACCACCTAGGACCAGGAATTAGGCAGATTACGAAATCTGCCTAGTAACAGCCTAGTAAGAGTTAAAAATGTTTGTTTTTTTTACATTAAAAGGCAAGCCGTTAATAGAAAGTTCATTTTTAGGGTGGAACTCCGCTTTAAAATGTACTGCCCTAAAATAATAAAATTAAAAAAACGAAAAAGCAGCTGAATGTACAAGTCAACCTGTATCAGGGCTACAAAAAGGTAATGGCTGACCAATGTGGACGTCTGATGCTTTTTAATCTTCCATTCACCATGACTCTTACCACTACTAGAGAAAAAGACGGTTCACTACTGGTACATGAATACCCATTGGAGCCGACATTTATGGATGTCGCTCATAATCAACCATTTGCTCTCCAAGCCAGGAAACCAAACCAGAAATAGTTCTTTAGAAACATTTCTTTTTTTTTTTTATTGGAAAAAAACGATTTTATTGAGTATATGCACGGTACATAAATCAATACAAACCATTGTGACCAAAAGAAAGGCAATACATACATAAACACATTGGACTATCTGAGTGACACAAAAGCCTAATCCCAACGGGGGTGGAGCCAGCACACACAAAAAAAAAAAAAGGTACAGAGAGGGAAAAGGAGGTGGGAGGGGGAAGTGAGGGAAACACACATCACGCACATGTTTCACCATCTGCCCCAGACCTTCTCATACTTAAGCGGACACCCTCTATGGACATTAATCGATTTTTTATATGGAAGGGCGACATTGACTTCTTTTTACCAGCACTGAATCGTGGGGGGGTAGGGCCTGAATCCAAACATGAATCCAAACACGGGCCACCACCTTTCTCACCAAGAAGAGCATCTCACGTAGAAAGGTACGCAGGTGTCTGTCAGCATCTAATTCTGGCAGCAGACCGAGCAGGCACATCTTTGAGTCTAAAGTAGCAGGAGAGCCCATCTCGTCCTGTAGGAACCGTATCACTTGCATCCAGTATGCTTGGATAACTGGGCAGGACCATATAAGATGGTAGAAGGAGGCTGGGGTGTGGTCGCAGAGGCGGCACCCTGGATTGTACATGGGTTTGAAGCGTGCTATCCTCTGAGGGGTCAGGTATGTCTTGTGTATAATGTACAACTGTGTGAGAAGGTCTGACAGTTTAGGGGAGACTTTTTTCACGCCCTCCAAAATGTCACCCCAATCCTCATCCTCAACTAGTCCAACGTCCACCTCCCACCTAGTCTTGGCAGCATAGGCCAAAGCTGTTGTACTAGGGAGACGGATGGCGGAGTATAAGGTGGAGATCAGTTTGGCTGGTGCAGTATCTGTGACTATGTCTACTATGGAGAGAACCACCAGAGACGGGTTGGTGCTAGTGAACTGGGTTTGTATAGCATGTCGGAGTTGTAAGTACCTAAAAAGAAGGCAATTGGGGAGGGAAAATTCATCCTTCAGCGTTTGGAATGTTTTAGGACCTGTAGCGGTCATGATATGGTGTATGTACAGGATCCCATGGCGTAGCCACACCGCAGGGTCCGGAACAGTCAATAATTCCGGGAGGGGTGTGTTGAACCAAAGGGGGGTATGGGAGTGAACCTGCGGGGTCCCGAGTTTCTGTAGTGCTGTCTGCCATACCCTCCGGTGGTGTGTCAGCATGCCTGCTTTGTGTTGAAGGGGACATCCTGTCAAAGGGGCTCTGAGGACCGACTGAAGTGGAGAGTGGGCAGGATTGTCAGGGTGCTCACAGAGCAATAGCTGGTACCACAATCGCTCCGTTTTATTAAAAGGATAAAAATGGGACAATTGGGATGCAAGGTAGTAATCCTGGAAATCAGGGAAAGCGACTCCTCCCAATGTCACAGGGTTCTTCAGAACTCTCCAAGATAATTTGTGTCTGTTGTGGCCCCATATGAACAATTAGAAACGTTTCTACTAGCAATAAATTATTACAGGTAAACTCTGGGATAAGCAGTGAATTTACAAGCTAAGCTAAATTGAAATTTCGTTTTTTTTTATTGAGCACTGCAGATTCGAAGCTCCAGAGAATACGTCACAACCATAAAAAAAAATTCATTCTCACATTAAAGTGGCTGTAAAACCTTTACCTACAAGGAAGCCTAGATTAAGGTTTACCTGTAGGCGCTCAAAATATATCTCTTAAACTCCACGGTTTTGGAGATTTTTACAATAATGATGGGCGCCGATGTCTACGGCGCATGCGCCATAGAAAAAGGTGCCCTTTAGAAACGGCGAGAGTGACGTCATTGTGGCTCTGGCCAATAACAGCTCTGGAGCCGCAATACCAGAAAGTAACCCCGGGAGAAATGTGGGCCGTCCGAGTGGTATACGAGGACGGCTGTGGGGGCTTCGATCTAAAGGCGAGTATTACATAATGAGCTAGTATATATGCTATGCATACTACATCATTATGTCTTTGCCTTGCAGGTTTTTTTTTTTTTTTTAAGTGGGTATACAACCACTTTAAAAAGCTATGAGAACCATATACCAGTTACATAATAGTAAACGTATAGTGGACAATACATTGTGGAGAATCCATTGTTACTCAGCAAATAAGATATTGACTTCTCAGCTCCCCCCTCCCCCCCCCCCCAGACTTTGCAAACAGACATTAGGCTAAATCCAAATAGCAATGCACCAGGAAAAAGATGGGCATTAAAAAAAAAAAAAGTAGAGTCCAATAAGAATTGAAACTATGTGGTAAAGGAACTAAAGGCATAAATACTTACCTCTTCAACAGCCCGATACTTGAGGTCCTTCACCAGCATCGTCTAAGCTTCTGGGTGCCAGTCTTCAGACACGCCGATTGGCAGACACGGGAGGACATCACCGAGGGGAATTGTGAACAGGCAGGCAACTGCATTTTTCTGTAGAAGAAACATTGTAGGTCTCTTCTGCAAAAAAGAGCCTTGCTATTTGCAATATTTTTACTTGCCGAGGAATTTTTCCACATTAAGACTTTGTGAATTGAGCCTACTATCCGATTATTGAACAGGGAAGTGGCAGGCCTATTAACAGTTCCAGACCCGACTATACAAAAAGTAGAGCGATACAGCGAAAAGTACAATCAAAACGTGATCATTCCTCTTACCTTAGCCTTTGGTATATCATCTAGCATTGCCAATGTCCGAGCAAACTCCTCATCTTCATGCAGTTGCCTTTCCAACTAGAAAAAAAAAAAAAAAAGACTGAAATCTAAGAAACCACAAGAAAAATATTTGTAAATATGGCGCCAACATGTAGTGAAAATACAGTGAAAAAACTGGACCTATAGAAGAATGAGAACAGCCTGCAGGACCTTTCTGCCAAATGCCTGATCACCGGCTGACAGAAGATACCAGTCGGTAATGACTGACAAACGTAAGGCCTCACACACACACACGATCGGATTTTCAGCGAAGGACTTTTATCTGAAGGGCATTGGCCAGGAACTTGTCTTGCATACCAACGGCAAAGAATTCAAAGAACTGTCAGCCAGCAAAACACGAAACATGTTTTTTCTGCTCTTTAGCGCCACCCTTTGGGCAACTTCTGCTAAAGTTGTGTTATGAGAGCATTGCTCCTGAGCATGCGTGTTTGTACTTTGGAGTTTTGTTCGATGGACTTATGTACACACGATCAGATGAACCGACAGCACACATTTGCTGGTGGAAAATTTGAAAGCATGCTAGCCCACATTTGTTGTCGGAAAATACGACAATTGCCCGATAGACCATACAAATGGTCAGATTTTCTGACAACAGCCTGTCATCACACAGTTCCCATCTGATAATTTGAACGTGTGTATGAGGCTTTAGGCAACTTTACCATGTAGCCACCTTACAAAATTTGATCTGGGATGGCACCAGCTTTTTCTGCCTATGTAGTGGCCAGAGCTCTAGTAGAGTGTGCCCATATTCCCAGTGGGGGAGACAAACCCATCAGAGAATAGCCGATTTTAGCCATCTAGCAAATGCCCCCTTTGATGCTTAGCGGCCCTTTTTGTTGCCACAAAAAATAACAAATAGAGTCCAAAGACCTAAAGTCCATCGTTACTTCCAAGGTAATAGAATTCTGACACAAATTTGACAAAGTCTTCTTCCAACTCTCGGGTAACTTCGTTTTACATGAGGGAGATTTCTTTTCGGTCCTTGGATCAGAGCTCTTAGTAGGGTTGTCCAGATACCGATACTAGTATCGGTATCGGTACCGATACCGAGTATTTGCGGGAGTACTTGTACTCGCGCAAATGCTCCCGATGCCTAAATAGAATACTTTTTTTGTATGTATCAACAAGTTCTGTGAAAATTATTTGAGTTTTTACTACTGCGTGACAAGCAAATAAAGGGATTTTTAAATACAGCTTACCTGTAAAATCCTTTTCTTGGAGTACATCACGGGACACAGAGCGGCATATTCATTACTATATGGGTTATATGGAGTACCTTCAGGTGTGGACACTGGCAATCTCAAACAGGAAGTCCCCTCCCTATATAACCCCCTCCCCTAGAGGGAGTCCCTCAGTTTTGTAGCAAGCAGTATGCCTCCCAAAATGGTCACCCAAAAGAGGGGTGGGAGCTCTGTGTCCCGTGATGTACTCCAAGAAAAGGATTTTACAGGTAAGCTGTATTTAAAAATCCCTTTTTCTTTCTCGTACATCACGGGACACAGAGCGGCATATTCATTACTATATGGGATGTCCGAAAGCAATGCTTTAATGAGGGGAGGGAGACATCTTCCAAAGAAGGATTTAATTTTAGAGGTATACTCAGATACTAGTAAATCCAACTTAAACGAGAAACGTGAATCTCAAATCAAATCAAGGGAGCCCCCTCAGATCCTGAGGAGCTTGAATCGCGGCCTGTAGTACTGACTGCCCAAAGGCTGTATCCGCATTCCTTCTTACGTCCAATTGATAAAATTTTGTAAACGTGTGGACTGATGACCACGTTGCTGCCTTGCATATTCGAGCCATAGAGATCTGATGATGTGCTGCCCAGGAGGTGCCCCTGGCCCTGGTAGAATGGGCCCTTTTACCGACAAAGGAGGAGGCAACCTCTTCAAACCGCAGGCCCGACCAATTAATTGTTTAATCCATCTTGCGATGGTGGATCAAGCAGCTGCCTGACCCATCTTGGGTCCTTCCGGTAAAACGAACACCACATCTGTTTTCCGAACCTTCTCTGTAACTTTAAGATAGGCCTTTATGGCCCTGACAATATCCAACGTATGCAGCAACCCCTCCTTTCTAGAGGTGGGTTTTGGAAGAAGGATGGAAGTACCACATCCTGGTTCAGGTGGAAACTGGATATAACCTTTGGTAGAAAGGAAGGATGAGGACGGAACCCCGCCCTATCCTTATGCAAAATGAGATATGGTTCCTTACAAGATAAGGCTGCCAATTCCGATACTCTCCTGGCCGAGACTATGGTGATCAGAAATACCGACTTTCTAGTCAGTAAAATCAAGGTACCTCAGCCAACGGCTCAAGGGGTTGTTTCTGTAGGGATGACAGAACAAGATTTAAGTCCCATGGACAAAGTGGTGACTTGACAGGAGGATTAATACGCAAGACCCCCTGTAAGAAGGTCTTTACCAGCGAGTGGGTGGCCAGCGGCCTCTGAAACCACACTGACAGAGCTGAGATCTGTCCCTTGATTGTGCTTAGTGCCAGGCCTTTATCCACTCCTAGCTGGAGAAAACTTAACACCCTGTCAATAGTATATTTACGGGAATTCCATCTTTTTGGATTCACACCAGCCTACGTAGTTCCTCCACACCCTGTAATAAATCACCCTGGAGACCGGCTTTCTAGCCCTAATCAGGGTAGGAATTACCTGCCTAGACAGACCTCTACCCCTGAGAATCAGGGATTCAGCCTCCAGGCCGTCAAATTTAGACGCTGTAATGTAGGGTGGAGGATCGGGCCTTGTGAGAGTAGGTCTGGTTGTAGAGGAAGAGTCCAAGGGTCTCCTACTGCCATCTTCAGGACTAGTGAGTACCAAGTCCTCCGGGGCCAAGCCGGGGCTACTAGAATGACTGGCTTGTGCTCCACTCTGATCTTGCGCAACAGGCGAGGAAGTAACTGTAGCGGAGGGAATGCATATAGAAGTTTGAATTGATGCCAAGAGCAAACCAACGCATCGGTTCCGCAGGCCATAGGATCCCTCGCTCGAGACACGAACCTGTCTAGTTTCTTGTTGAACCTGGATGCCATTATATCTACGTCTGGCATTCCCCACCACTGGCAGGTTGTCTGAAAGACCTGGGGATGCCGAGACCACTCCCCTGGCAACCGACTCTGGCGACTTTAAGAAGTATGCCTGCAGGTTGTCTACTCTGGGAATGAATATCGCCGAAATGCAGGGTACATGAACCTCTGCCCACTGAAAAATCAAGCTCTTGAGCGGCCTGACTCCTGGTTCCCCCTTGGTGGTTTATGTATGCCACCGCCGTGGCATTGTCTGACTGGATTCTCACCGGGAACCCCTTTAATCTGGAGGTCCATGCCAGAAGGGCTAGGCGAGCAGCTCTGATCTCCCAGATATTGATGGGGAGCTGCCTCTCTGCTTTCACCCCAGTTCCCTGGCGAGAGGACCCCTCGAAGACCGCCCCCCCCCAGCCTGCCAGGCTGGCGTCTGTGGTAACTACCTTCCAGACAACAGGGCTGAAGGATTTTTCCCTTTAGAAGATTCTGGGGGTTCAACCACCAGGCCAGGCTTTGTCGGACCCTTGATGATAGCGTAAAAGGGGACTCTAAGGCATGTGCCCTCTTGCCCCAGGCTGCTAGAATGGCTGCCTGTAGGACGCGAGTGTGGATCTGAGCGTATGGTACTGCCTCGAACGTGGCCACTAGCTTGCCTAGTAATCGCATACACAGGCGAATAGTTGGTTTTTTCTTGTTTAGAACCAACTGAACCAATCCCTTGATAGCCTCGATCTTTACCAGGGGCAGGACCACTCTTTGCTGTTCTGTGTCTAACCTCATGCCGAGGTATTGCAACTGCTTTGTAGGCTGGAACGCTGACTTTCCCCGGCTTTAGGACCCTGCTGAATTCTTCGAGGTACCGAACCGTGAGGTTTACTGCCTTTTGCAGACCCGGTCGTGAGTGATCTATGATTAAAAGGTCGTCCAAGTATGCTAGGACTGTGACCCCTTGGATCCTTAAATTGGCCAGAACTGGGGCTAGGATCTTCGTGAATACCCGGGGGGCCGTGGCCAGCCCGAAGGGGAGCGCCCTGCTGCCCCACCGCGAAGCGTAAAAGTCTTTGATGCGACTGACAGATTGGTACATGAAGGTAAGCATCCTTTATGTCTATGGAGGCCAGAAAATCGTCCTTCTGAAGCGCGGCGGCTGCTGACCGGATGGATTCCATCCGGAAGGAACGAACCCTTAGGAAACCGTTTAACCTCTTTAGGTCCAAGATTGGCCTGACATCGCCGTTGGGCTTTGGTATGACAAAGAGATTGGAATAGAAACCTAGCCCTTGCTCTTGGGCTGGCACTTCTATAATTACGTCCTGGCAAAGCAGGTGATCCAAAGCTGCCAGCATTGAGGCCTTCCTTGCTGGATCCTTTGGTAGCCTTGATTCCTGAAAATGAGGCGGAGGATACTTTAGAAACTCCAGTCTGTAACCTGTGGTTACAGATGCCCGGACCCATTTGTCGGGGATCTTGGCTTCCCAAACTTCTGAGAAGAAACGAAGCCTTCCCCCCACCCGCGAGAGTGGGGGCGCCCCTTCATAAGGCAGACTTAGGGGCTGTCTTTGTCGGCTTGCGATACCACGGCCTCTTACCCCCAGGGGCCTGTCCCTGTGATCTACCGTTAACGTTGGATCGTGCAGGCGGCCGTCGATACTGCCTGGAATTTGAGGGCCCCGAGACAGGAAAGAGCTGCCTTTTAAATGTAGGCGCCCGGAATGTCTTTTTGACCGGTAAAAGGGTACTCTTGCCATTTGAAATAGTCTGAATATATTTATCCAGATCCTCTCCGAAGAGTCGTCCTCCATGGAAGGGAAACCCTGCCAGAAGCTTTTTGCATGGGGGCTCCGCCGCCCAGTTCTTCAACCATAAGAGCCTTCTCATGTGTACCAAAAATAGTGATAACCGAGAGGCCTGCTGGATGGAATCTTTTATAGCATCTACAGCAAAACACAGAGCTCTGGGAATGTCAGAAAACTCTTCTGCTTGTTGGGTAGCCTTTAACATCTCCTTTGTCTGGTCTTTTAACGCCTGACAAACACCAATCGCAGCCACAGCTGGCTGTACCACTGCTCCTGCCGTAGCAAAGGATGCTTTTAAAAGTGTCTCTAACCTTTTATCAACCGGATCTTTAAACATATGTATGTTTTCCACCGGGCAAGTTAGTGATTTATTCACACATGAGATGGCTGCATCCACTACTGGGAGCCTCCACCTCTTGGAGAATTTTTCCTCCATGGGGTAAATGACCGCAAACCTTTTCGGTGGCAGAAAAATCCTGTCCGGGCGTACCCAATCCCGAAAGATCAATTCCTCCAAAAGAGGATGGACTAGAAAAAACTGCGTTGCTTAACGGAGCTTTCAAAGAGCCCAGAGAGGATACCGGAGGAACCTGAGGCTCTGGCCATGGTAAACTAAATGCCGAGCGGACCATGTCCGTCAAAGACTGTACCCACAGTCTTTCTGTCTGGGAGTCTGAAAATGGTTCCTCCGAGGCAGACCCCTCCATCCCTGAACCCTCTTGGTTCAGGTCTAGTTGATCCTCCTGTGATTCTAATTCCTCCGGAGAGAGAATCTCAGCATCTGAGGATACACCTCTTGGTGATGGGGATCTAACCCGTTTTTTACCAGGAATAGCTCTAGCGATCAATGCTGCTATTCTCTCTTCTAGCCCCCCTAGGGATACGGCTAGCATCTCCTCTGTGATAAACACAGGGCTGGGCTGATCTGGGCCAGCCTCCGCACCAGATCCCCTTAATGGCTCATCCAAGGCACTTTTTATGTTAATAAGTTGCGGGGAAAGTATCGGCATATCAGAATCAGAAAGGGAACCCTTTTGTTTTTTGGTCTTTTTTGTACCCTTTGACCCCGAACCTTTGGAAGCCATAATACAACATCGAGGGACTCCGCCCACACAACAGACTGTAGTGGGCAGGAGTACAAAACCAGAGTTTAGGGGACAATAGATCACTAATGCCCAAAAACTGATAGGATCCCGTATGTTTTTTTTTTTTTTTTTCTTTTTAATATATATCATATATTTACTTTTGACAACATACAGTGACCCCAAACTAAGTTTGCCAGCCTCCAACCTGCTGCAAAAAAAGGGGGATTTTTTGGCTTAACAAAAAAGGCATTGGAACAAAAGTCCACATGTACTACCCCCTCTTCCGCCACCGGGAGTCACTGTTCTGCCGCTCTGCGTCCTCTCCTCTGAACATCAGCCTCAGACTGAGCACTGACCATGCCTGCTGTCTATAACAGCACAAAGGCGCGCCCCTGTATGACGTCGTAGGCACGCCCCCCCCCCGCCCCCCTGTCTGAACGGCGCGAAAAACGTCAATAAGACGTGCGCGCGCACGCGCGCGCGCGTATGCCGGAAACAGGAGGAACATGGAGGAGCCGCGCTGCTGGAGATCCAGGAACGCAGAAACAGGCGGCAGATTCAAACCCCCGGCCAGGTAGGACTCTCCAAAGGCCCCTAGGGATCCTTACTAGCCCTAGGAAGAAACAGCAGGTTTAGCTAGCAACACATATTTAGACAGGGGGACCTAGTGATGGGGGAGAAAAGGGTGTCATCCTGTCTCTTTTAGACATAGTGAGCAAGGTTGCCCATGCAGAGCATACTTAGGCTATCCCCCTTTTTAGGTTACCCCGGAGAGCCTGCTGTCGAACCAAGTCCCGCAGGCTCCCCCTTACCTGCTCCATGCTGCAGGATGTTTGTCCAGCAAACTGATCCAATCTTCTCCCATCTCCGTGGGTAGCGTAGTAGACCTTCAGGCCCTGGGGTCCTATGAAGGTACCCACTGTCCTGGACCTATATAGCACCCTGGCAAACAGGAACTTATGGTTTTTACAAACTCCAAGTCCTGGGCCCAGGGTCCAGCCCTCCAAAGAGGAGCATTATAGGCAAAACCCCACGGCTTGGGGCCCGGGTACTGTCCACTTTGGCACTGAGGCTCCTTGGACAGATCCGGTTAGCCCGCCCTTAATCCCAAGGATGTGGAGCAAAGCTATTCCGTGACCAACACCTAAGACACTGGCGAAAAAACTGAGGGACTCCCTCTAGGGGAGGGGGTTATATAGGGAGGGGACTTCCTGTTTGAGATTGCCAGTGTCCACACCTGAAGGTACTCCATATAACCCATATAGTAATGAATATGCCGCTCTGTGTCCCGTGATGTACGAGAAAGAAAAAACATTTTTATAAATTTTTACTCATTTTTATTCTTTTATGAGTTAGAGTTCTTCATAATTCTAAAGAAAATATCCTTAGTCTGTATTGTGGTTTGAAAACTGTCACATGACATTAAAAAAAAGTATCGGTATTCGGTATCGGTGAGTACATGAAAAAGTATCGGTACTTGTACTCGGTCCTAAAAAAGTGGTATCGGGACAACCCTAGCTCTTAGCCTGACAAAAAAATTCCAAAAAACATCCCAGTGAGTCAAACCTGCCACCACAGGTGCACAGGTAGTACAACAGCCAATAGTGCAATTACATTTTAAATGTTTATGTTGGTGCCGACCTGAGCACCTTAAAGCCACTTTCACATGGGGCGGCGCAGACAGGTAGGCTTCATTCACACATAGCCGACTCCGTCGCAGTCCGTTCTGACGGAGTCCGCCTGTGTCTGCCAGCTCAGCGGGAGATCAGTCCGCAGATCTCCGCTGAGCCGACGGATGACAAGCTCCTCTCTGCTCACTGAGCGGGGAGGAGCTTGTCGAGTCCCGCTGTCCTCTATGGAGCGATAGACATGCTGTCCGTTTTCATCAGATCTTTCCCGATCCGATCCGCATGGACGGATGGGGACGTGAGCACCATACGTTTGTTTTTAGCGGATCGGATCAGGTCGGATGTCAGCGGACATGTCTCCGCTGACATCCGACGCTCCATAGGGGTGCATGGAGCGCCCGTTCAGGTCCGCCTGAAAAACTGACAGACGGACCTGAACGGATCCATGTGTGAACGAGGCCTAAATCGGCGCATTACTGTCAATTCCGCATTGCTATTCGGCCTATAATGGGTTGGTTTTACCCACCGCTAGCGGCCGAGAAAGGGTTAAAAAACACTGCAAAGCGCCTCTGCAGAGGCCCTTTGCCGGCAGTATTGTATAGCCGCAGATTTCAATGGGCATGAACAGTATACACACCACTCCAAAGATGCTGCTAGCAGGACTTTTTTTACTATCCTGCCAGCATTCCAGTGCGAAAGGCCTCGGGGCTTTCACACTGGACAGACAGCAGCGGCTGTTTCAGGTTGGTTTGCAGGTGCTATTTTTAACGTTATAGCACCTGCAAACCGACCCAGTGTGAAAGGGGTCTACAAAGTAATTGAACAATTGTTTTTACTCCTTTTAATAAAAAACAGAATTACACTATTCTGGAATCTAGCATCTTTTCTGGGTCCGGGCTGCAGGGGAGAGAAGAGTAAAGGAATCCGAGAGGCCATTGGCTGGTTTAGGTCCATAAAGGCATCACGTGTCTGGATCTCCTCATTTGCCATTTAAGAACGGGTGATACCCCAAGTTATCAAAGGCACATTTATTATATATGGCTGGTAAGGGTGCGTTCTGCATAAACCGTGGTGGAGCACAAATGGAAGAAATCATTTGGGGACTTTATCAGAAGGCACGGTGGTTGGATCTATACATAAGAACTCCCTGTTATGAACTTTGTATTGTAAAATAGTGTTAAAAAGTCAAAGAGAACAAAATGGCAAAAGTACAGGGGATTCATCCAACTGGTGTCCAACTGCCAATCTGAGAGTCTATGGTTGATCCTGGAAAAATTTGAAGCATTGTGAGCATGCCCTGTCCCTGTAAGGGGGCAGGCTATTTGGCTATGAAAACTTAAACCCATCTCAGGTATATTTGAAAAGGTGAGTGCAGAAGGAATTTTAACTGCAAAACATGCTGGGTCTGCGCAGACAAGTTCACGGTCATATTTTGCCAATTTTGAGGGGGGGGGGGGGGAGCTGCACTGGTAGTGGGTCAACTACGATAGCAGGTATACAATATACATGTTACTAATGATACCTGTAAAGCAGATGCTCTATAATAGTTCATATGTAACCACACTGGTGTTTTTGACAAAACTATTGCGTCCTTTTGGGTCTTAAAATACCGTATTTATCGGCGTATAGCGCACACCGGCTTATAACAGGCACCCCAATTTTAAGAGGGAATTTTCTAGAAAAAAAACAAATTAAAGAGTAAACATGGAGATTGTGCTGCTTAGAGTGGTTAAAGGAGAATTGCAATAAAGCAGGGGTGGGGAACCTGCGGCCCGCAAAATCATTCCATCCGGCTCCCCGGCTTCGCGGAGCGCTCCGGAGCCTCGGCCTAGGAAAGTCCCCGGCTTCGGCATATCTTCGGCCATCTTGGTACACCCGGCAGCGGCGCTCCTCTCTGTTCACACCCACAGAGGAGGAGGAGCCCGCGCTCGAGGGAAACACATGCCGCTGTCTGAGGTCTGCACTATCGTGGGGGTTTACCGTCTGAGGTCTGCACTATCGTGGGGGTTTACCGTCTGAGGTCTGCACTACCGTGGGGGTTTACCGTCTGAGGTCTGCACTACCGTGGGGGTTTACCGTCTGAGGTCTGCACTACTGGGGGGTGTCTGTACTGAGGGGTGTCTGTACTGAGAGGGGGGGGGGTGACACCATTAGTGACCATAGTGGGTGGGGGGGCGACACCATTTTTATAATTTTTTTGCACCGAGTGACGCCACTGCATTTTGTACGTTTTTCTCCTATTTTCAGGGGGAAAAAGTGAGCGTTATACACTGATAAACACAGTATCTGTATGAG